>CM056054.1:19882393-20072393 GCA_029574335.1 Rana kukunoris
AATTTTTTTGGGAGCCACGTCGCACGACCGCGCAATTGTCAGTTAAAGAGACGCAGTGCCGGAAGCTGAAATTTCGCCTGGGCAGGAAGGGGTTATATGTGCCCAGTAAGCAAGTGGTTAATGACATAAATTTTTTTTTAATTTTTCAGATTGCGAAAAAGAGTCGTGTGTACGCGCCATAAGAGTTAGTGCCTCGAACAGGATTTTATTTATCAAATTTTCCATACAAAATAACCGGTATAAAAACCCGGCAGAGCTTGTAATCCCCCACCAAAAAAAATTGTTTTGATTGGAGTTCTACTTTAGATAAATATCAAAATAAGGATCATAGGAACATGTGGTAGGCCTGCGATTTTTTTTACGAGGCGCAAAGCCGAATTCACGCTTGAACAACTCATACTTTTTCATTTGGTTATGCCCCCCCCCCCCCCCAGTCCTCTGTCTGGAGCTCAGCTGGTAAAGAATATTGCCTTGCTGTGCCGTACACACAATTATAGATTTCGGTGAGAAAAGCAAGCTATTGAGTGTCATTCTATAGCACTTCCAGCGTGCTTGTTGAAGCTCTCCATCTGTTCCCGGATCTGATTGTAGTCATATAGATATATTTCAAAGACGCTCCGGAGAATTTTCTCATCAGAGCTGAGGATTGGAGTGGGGGGGGGGGGGGGGCCCTAGTAATTTGATTCCACACAGCTCGAGATTGCATTGAAATATTGCGATGCACTTACATGTACACTATTTTACCAAAAGTATTGGGACACCTGCCTTTACACGCACATGAACTGTAAAGGTACATATTTTTTTTTCCTAAATAGCTTCCTTTACCTCAGTGCAGTCCTCCTTCACTTACCTCATCCTACCATTTTGCTTTTAAATGTCCTTATTTTTTCTGAGAAATCCTCACTTCCTGGTCTTCTGTCTGTAACTCCACACAGTAATGCAAGGCTTTCTCCCTGGTGTGGAGTGTCATGCTCGCCCCCTCCCTTGGACTACAGGAGAGTCAGGACGCTCACTAACACACAGCTCCTTTCACTATCTGCAACGTAGAGAGCATCCTGACTCTCCTGTAGTCCTTAGTAGCTATTTAGGGAAAAGAAAATTGTACCTTTACAACTCCTTTAATGGCATCCCAGTCTTAGTTCGTAGGGTTCTATATTGAGTTGGCCCACCCTTTGCAGCTACAACAGCTTCAACTCTTCTGTTCACAAGGTTTAGGAGTGTCTATGGGAATGTTTGACTATTCTACCAGAAGTGCATTTGTGAGGTCAGGCACTGATGTTGCACGAGAAGGCCTGGCTCACAGTCTCCACTCTTAAGTCATCCCAAAAGTGTTCTATCGGGTTGAGGTCAGGCCAGTCAAGTTCCTCCACCCAAAACTTCCTCATCCGTGTCTTTATGGACCTTGCTTTGTGCACTGGTGAGCAGTCATGTTGGGACAGGAAGGGGCCGTCCCCAAACTGTTCCCACAAAGTTGGGAGCATGAAATTGTCCAAAATTTCTTAGTATGCTGACGCCTTAAGGCCGTGTACACACGACCGAGAAACTTGTCGGGCGAAACTCATCGTTCCGCCCGTCGAGTTCCTAGTTCGGCAGTCAAAAAGCTTGTCGAGCCAAATTTTCCCATTGAACAACGAGGAAATAGAGAACATGCTCTCTTTTTGGCTCGACAAGCTTCCCGACGGGTTTCTCGGCGAAAAGTGTACACACGACCAGTTTTCTCAGCAGAATACGTCTCCCATCGAGGTTCTCGCTGGATTCTGCCAAGAAACTCGGTCGTGTGTACGGGGCCTAAGAGTTCCCTTCACTGGAATTAAGGGGCCAAGCCCAACCCCTGAAAAACAGCCCCACACCATAATCCCCCCTCCACCAAATGATTGGGATCAGTGAACAAATCAATGTCCATAAAGACATTCCCTATCCCTTGTAATATAAATAAGGATGACAGGTCCTCTTTATGTGAAGATATGGGATCAAAAAGACCACAAATCTCTCCTTTACCCTTAAATGCAAAAAAAAACCCCAAAAAAACGATTAGGTTTAAAATTAAATTAAATTTACTTCCGCCTTAAACCAGACGTGCCATCATTACGTCGGTCTGGTCCTCCAAGACCATAGAGGCAACCAGAGGCAATCTACTCTTTAACTGCCTCTGTGACCAGCCGGTCCACACTGTCAGATCCTTTCTCAGGTGCGCCGGTAGAAAGGATAAGCCCGAGAAACACCAGCAAGTGGTGGGGTGGGGGTTGAGTAAATGTCCTCTCCTGCCACTTCAGAAAACAATCCAGTGGCTAATGAGCCTCTCAGATCTCTTTCATGGGTGAGCCAGCCACCGGCTGAAAAAAAAAAAAAAAACGTGCGCACCACAACATATATATATCTAATGAGAAAGCCCAGCACTACCTACAGGCATGATAATTTGAAAAGCAAGGGGACAGAATCCCTTCTCTGAGGCATTCATTAGCCTGTGCAATCTATCTACTGCTATTTAGGTCTCTGGTTGAACTGTGAAGTCTTGTCAGTCTGCCAAAAGCAGCGTTTTTTGCTTGGTGAATGCCACCTGCTGGCTGCAAGTGGTAAATAGGAAATATTTAATATTTACCTGTTTTATTAGGAAATGGTAGAAATGTAAATTGGTGTTTTAGTACCAAAAACAATTATAATAATAGGAAAATTATTTATATTAATAAAAAAAAGATATGTATAGCCTCTACACTAAATGGCACCCGGTGAGTATGCATTGTCAAATAATATGTGTTGTCACAAGACCAAGCCTAATGCCGCGTACACACGATAATTTTTCGAGTTGTAAAAAACAAAATTTTTACAGGCTCTAGAAAATAACAACGGGCCAGATCCACAAAAAACAGGCGCTGGCGTAGCCTATCTAAGTTACACTATGCCTCTGTAAGTTACAGCGGCGTATCCCTATCCACAAACACTTTCTGCTGTAACTTACGGCGGCGTAGTGCAATTGTTGCGGCGTAAGGCCGTGCAATTCAAATTACAAAGCTGTGGGCGTGATTTAATTTAACTCAGCTTGACCCCACGTAAAGGACGTTTTTTTTTGAACAGCGCATGCACCGTCCGTGGAGATATCCCAGTGCGCATGCGCGAAATCACGTCGAAAATAGTCAATGAAAACGACGTGCACATAACTTCCGCAATTCCCTATTCGCGAACGGTTTACGCAAACGACGTGAACGACGGAAAAATCGACGCTGGCCCGACGTCCATACTTAACATTACGTACGCCTCTATACAGCAGGGGTAACTTTACGGCGGACCTACGCTTACGCAAACGATGTAAAAACACTGCGCCGGCCGTACGTACGTTCGTGGATCGGCGTATCTAGCTCATTTGCATATCCGACGCGGAAAATATACGGAAGCGCCCCTAGCGTCCAGCGTAAATATTAAACTTAAATAGGACAGCGTAAGACGACGTATCTACGCAAAAAAACGGCGTATCTTGTTATCTTGTTTTGTGGATACAAAACAAAGATACGCCGGCGCAGATTTGAAATTACGGCAGCGTATCTGGAGATACGCCGCCGTAATTGTTTGTGGATCTGGCCCAACGTTTTTTTCAACCCGATCATTAAAACGGCCTTGCCTACACACGATCATGAAAAAAAAAATGCTCTAGCAAAGCGCGGTGACGTACAACACGTACGACGACACTATAAAGGGGAAGTTCCATGCGGATGGCGCCACCCTTGGGGTTGCTTTAGCTGATTTCGTGTTAGTAAAAGACGATTCGTGCTTTTCTGTCTGTTACAGCGTGATGAATGTGCTTACTCCATTACGATCGGTAGTTTTACCAGAACGAGCGCTCCCGTCTCATAACTTGCTTCTGAGCACGCGCAGATTTTTCACGTCGTTAAAGCCCACACACGACCATTTTTAATAACCCAAAAAACGACAACGTTAAAAATGTTGTGAAAAATAGAGCATGTTCGAAAAAAAATTGCCCGTTTTTCAGAACCCGAAAAATGCTCTGAAGCCCACACACAATTGTTTAATGACATTAAAACAAAACGTAATTTTTTTACAACCCGAAAAATGATCATGTGTACGCGGCATAGGAATTGCACAGGGGTATATCACAGTGTTTTGTACCACCCCTCAACAATTTCCCCGAAGCCCCCCCCCCTCTCCAGATCAGACAGTACATCTCCAACTGGTACTATTCTTCTTTTCTTCTTATTCCTCAGTAAATGTATATTGAAATTTGAAGGATCATGCCATAACGTTATGACAGCATAATAATAACCACACAATTAACATCAGCGCATGAATTTCAGCTGGAAAACATATTGCAATCAAATTGTTCATGAAATAACGATACAAGTGGGGGCAGCCTAATACCGTTAATGGACTCTGATGAGATGGGTATGATCTCCGGCAGCCTATGCTAATTTGCACCTAATAATACGCCTGTTACATTGAGAGCCTAGATGTAACATTCTGTAAGAAGAGAGGTTAACTAATGCTAAAAGCCTAAAGTGCGTAAATAAGGAGGAAAAGGCAAAATGGAGGGGAAAGAGAGAACATGGGGGGGGGGCGAATAAGGGGCATTCCCTTGATAGCAGAGATTTCACGCAATGATATCTGAGGCGCGTGGGTCACATTTTTGGTAACATTCAATTAAAATGAAAGACAAGCTTTCACTCAGATCTTTTAAACTCTTCGTACAGAATCGTTTTTTTTTCCTATATTCAAAGATACTTTGAGTATGGGATTGATACAGGTGGAGGTTTCCAAGTCCGATGCATGCCACCAGGCAGGGGCAACGGGAGGGGGTGGCTAGCCGTGGCTGAAGCCCCGAATGTGAACCCGTAGTCTTATGGTGATAGGACTGCATTATTGCCGCCGAGCGAGTGATTCCGACCTGATCCCGAGCGCCGCCGAGTGTGACCGAGGCCCATAGCAGGTCCCCCCTCCTGGAGCCTGCGCAACGCCTATGATGGATGTCCGACTGGTCCAATGCCACGACCGCGGGACGCGTGACGTCCATCATAGGCGCTACACTGGCTCCAGAAGGCGGGAATTGCAAATGGCCGCCGCGCCGGCGCCACATCCCTGCTCGGTGCTTGGGTGGGCCGCAGGGGGCTCTCCTCCTGGGATGTCCTCTCCTCAAGGCTCATTGGCTCTCCTCCCCTCCAGCCAGGCTCCTCGGCTCTCTGATGGAATGACTGCCTGCTGCTGTGACACCGCTGAGGTAGGTCAGAACCGTCAGACAGTGTAATAATGTGTATGTATATGTCAGTAGGTCAATGTATGTAGGTAACTACCGTCAGTGCAGGTAGGTCAGTGTATGTGGGTCAGTGTATGTCAGGTAGGTCAGTGTATGTAGGTCAGGTAGATCACGTGCTAGCCAAAAAAAAAAAAAAAGCCTGTGTCCAGGGGCGGACTGACAACTCATGGGGCCCCCCGGGCAATAGAAGATTATGGGGTCCCTGGGTTTACAGATCGCCACCATGCCAAGAGGCAGTGCAGAGGCGGGGAGCTTAAATCTCTGGATTTTCACATCAAAAGCATGTCGGTTTCAGACATATCAGGGACAGATGTAAAAAAAACACAGATTTTTACATACTGTCCCTGGTTTTACTGAGCCTGGCAACCCTGATGGGGCCCCCTAGTGGCATGTCCACTGCCACCCCTCTGTCCAAGTATACCACGTCCACTGCCACCCCTCTGTCCAAGTATACCACGTCCACTGCCACCCCTCTGTCCAAGTATACCACGTTCACTGCCACCCCTCTGCCCAAGTATACCACGTCCACTGCCACCCCTCTGTCCAAGTATACCATGTCCACTGCCACCCCTCTGCCCAAGTATACCACGTCCACTGCCACCCCTCTGTCCAAGTATACCATGTCCACTGCCACCCCTCTGTTCAAGTATACCACGTCCACTGCCACCCCTCTGTCCAAGTATACTACGTCCACTGCCACCCCTCTGTTCAAGTATACCACGTCCACTGCCACCTCTCTGTCCAAGTATACCACGTCCACTGCCACCCCTCTGTCCAAGTATACCACGTCCACTGCCACCCCTCTGTCCAAGTATACCACGTTCACTGCCACCCCTCTGCCCAAGTATACCACGTCCACTGCCACCCCTCTGTCCAAGTATACCATGTCCACTGCCACCCCTCTGCCCAAGTATACCACGTCCACTGCCACCCCTCTGTCCAAGTATACCATGTCCACTGCCACCCCTCTGTTCAAGTATACCACGTCCACTGCCACCCCTCTGTCCAAGTATACTACGTCCACTGCCACCCCTCTGTTCAAGTATACCACGTCCACTGCCACCTCTCTGTCCAAGTATACTACGTCCACTGCCACCCCTCTGTCCAAGTATACCACGTCCACTGCCACCCCTCTGTCCAAGTATACCATGTCCACTGCCACCCCTCTGTTCAAGGATACCACGTCCACTGCCACCCCTCTGTCCAAGTATACTACGTCCACTGCCACCCCTCTGTTCAAGTATACCACGTCCACTGCCACCTCTCTGTCCAAGTATACCACGTCCACTGCCACCCCTCTGTCCAAGTATACCACGTCCACTGCCACCCCTCTGTCCAAGTATACCACGTTCACTGCCACCCCTCTGCCCAAGTATACCACGTCCACTGCCACCCCTCTGTCCAAGTATACCATGTCCACTGCCACCCCTCTGCCCAAGTATACCACGTCCACTGCCACCCCTCTGTCCAAGTATACCATGTCCACTGCCACCCCTCTGTTCAAGTATACCACGTCCACTGCCACCCCTCTGTCCAAGTATACTACGTCCACTGCCACCCCTCTGTTCAAGTATACCACGTCCACTGCCACCCCTCTGTCCAAGTATACTACGTCCACTGCCACCCCTCTGTCCAAGTATACCACGTCCACTGCCACCCCTCTGTTCAAGTATACCACGTCCACTGCCACCTCTCTGTCCAAGTATACTACGACCACTGCCACCCCTCTGTCCAAGTATACCACGTCCACTGCCACCCCTCTGTCCAAGTATACTACGTTCACAACCATGCCTCTGTCCAAGGTTTTACTTACCTCTTCATAAAAATAAAAAAATAAAATCAGGTTTGTCTGACAACTTCTGTCTTTCATGAATCCATGCTGTCTGTTGCCTAAAATATTTTTTTCCATCAAGAACTCATCTATGTGATCTTATTATTATCTCCAGTATTTTCACAACTATAGAAGTTAAACTAACAGGTCTATAGTTACTTGGTAACAACCTTTAAAATATGGAAACCGCATTGGCTCTGCTCCAATCCAGTGGTACCATTCCAGTCATTAACGAGTCCCTAAATATTAGATACAATGGCTTTGAAATTAGAGTTCAATTCTTTTAGGATCCGTGGATATATACCATCTGGTCCACGTGCTCTATCCACCTTTATTCTGTTTAAACATTTCTGGATTATATCACTTTTTAGCCATTGTGAATCATTTGGGGCTGTGCCATTACCACCCCCATTATGGACATGAGCTCCCCCATGCTCCTTTGTATACACATAGATGAAGAAAGTATTTAATACATTAGCCTTCTCTTTGTCCCTGTTACCCTCTCTAGATTATTTTGTAAAGGGCCTACATGCTCAGACCTGACCTTTTTACTATTAATATATTTGAAGAATTTTTGGGGGTTTGTCCTACTATCTTTTGCAATCTGTCGTTCATTTTGAATGATTGCGTCCTTGATTTCCTTTTTACATATTCTGCTATATTCATTTAAATGATGATAACCTTCCTTCATTTTTATATTTTTATAATTGGGCTTTGACTCTGGTCACAAGGGATGACTGTAAATTAAACGTCAGATTATAAAGCACAGTGGCTCTGACTTTGGCCATTCTGCGGTATTGGGTCCCAGCTCACCATAGCTGCACTCACTAGGCTTGTCTAGAGGTGGAAGAGGTCAGTCACTTGGATGAGATAGAATTTGGACAACAGATGTCTGAATATCTGTACAGATAATCTTCTTATATCTGACATTTTGCTGTCAGGGAAAACCCCCATTGGTGTGTAATTATGGAAATGTTGCCACACATCAAGCGTTAATCCCCAAATCCCATGCAACACTTTCAATCGGTATGGTACGCACCATGAATACACTGCAATAGAAAGTGAAGATTTAGTAGACATACAGTAGATGAAAAATATGTACTCATTCATATAGTGCGGACACTTTTTCTGCAACATTATGAAAGACTTGGCATTGGAGAATTAATTCTCAACCCTTATAAGACATCACTATCTAATATTACTACCACAGTCATAATAAATACAGACACTGGGGATGATATGAATGGAAGTATAAAGGAAGGCAAGGAAGGAAATGCATCACACATCATTAAATAATAATGTAAAAAACTATTTGGTAGTCAAAGTAGAGTAAAAGGGGGACCTTTCCACAACTTTACAACTCTGTATGAATAAACCCCTGACATGTCACAGTATACAACAATATATATATTGTATGTGCGTGTATATATATATTGTGTTATAATTAAAATATGTTATTATTATTTTTTATTATTAAAGTTATGAGTGTTGGTATTATTATTATTATTCTTTTATTAACCTTTCAGCATTTTTATAATTCTTTATAAGTAAATTTCTGATACCGTATGTCACAATATACAACAATAATATCTATCTATCTATCTATCTATCTATCTATCTATCTATCTATCTATCTATCTATCTATCTATCTATCTATCTATCTATCTATCTATCTATCTATATGTATATACAGTAGATAGATAGATAGATAGATAGATAGATAGATAGATAGATAGATATATTAGATAGATAGATAGATATTATTGTTGTATATTGTGACATACGGTATCAGAAATTTACTTATAAAGAATTATAAAAATGCTGAAAGGTTAATAAAAGAATAATAATAATAATAATACCAACACTCATAACTTTAATAATAAAAAATAATAATAACATATTTAATATCCTAAAAAATAATACATTATATATATATATATATATATATATATATATATATATATATATAATGTATTATTTTTAGGATATTAAATATGTTATTATTATTGTTATTATTAATATTATTATTTTATTGTTATTAGTATTTTTAAGATATTTTTAAATAATATATATATATATATATATATATATATATATATATATATATATATATATATATATATATATATATATATATATATATATATATATATATATAGTATATATATGCACAGCAAAGCCTGTAGTACATATAGTCCAAAAGGGAGAGCTGTACTCATGGGCCTTGAGAGGTGAACACACAGGGAAGATTTTATTTAAATGTTTTGATGAGGCACAAGCTCGTCCTGAGAGAGTGCGGCTCTCTCTTTTGGAATATATATATATATATATATACACACAGTAATGCGAGGCTTTCTCCCTGGTGTGGAGAAAGCCTCTTGAGGGGGGAGGGGGCGAGCAGGAGTGTCAGGACGCTTTTTACTTTGCAGATAGAGAAAGGAGCTGTGTGTTAGTGGGCGTCCTGACACTCCTGCTCGCCCCCTAAAGAGGCTTTCTCCACACCAGGGAGAAAGCCTCACATTACTGTGTGGAGTTACAGACAGAAGAACAGGAAGTGAGGATTTCTCAGAAGAAATAAGGACATTTAAAAGCAAAATGGAAGGATAAGGTAAGTGAAGGAGGACTGCACTAAGGTAAAGGAAGCTATTTAGGTAAAAAATGTTTTTACCTTTACAACCCCTTTAAGTTTGGTTTCCTAACCACTTAAGGACCCCTTCACGCTGATATACGTTGGCAGAATGGCACGGCTGTGCACATCCACGTACCTGTACGTGGCCCTTGAAGCCTAGCCGCGGGGTCGCGCACACCGACAGGGCGTACACGCGACCCGGTCCGAAGCTCCGTGACTGCGGCCGCGGTCTCCGGAGCTGAAGAACAGGGAGAGCCGTGTGTAAACACAGGATTACGCTATATGACCAGTCTATGTACAGAGGTTGTGTTTAGTAAACTGTTCTTTTGTAATAAAGAAAAAATAATTGCTATGTAACTGCTGATACCCGGCTGTGCAATACCATCAGCCCTACTCATCCCTCTGTTGCACTTCTGTGTCTTCTGGACAGATGGAAATGCCAAGGATTGGCTCCCTGCCCACCGATCCTTGTCTAGACCCAGGAGCCATGCCTAAAGTAGAATGTTGGGAATGTCTAATTTGATGTAATCCTGCAATGGATTTTATCAGGAAATATTTGAACTGATGGTACTCCTGATTATTCTAGATTCAAGTACAAAGGAAAGCAAAAGAAATGTAAAAAATAAAAAAATGATAGTGTGCAATTTTGCTAGATTTTTTGACAATTTTAAAAGAGCTAAAGTATTTTAATGTGTGTTCAATTAGTAATATATTTCTCCCCCTCATTATCTCAATGTCTCTAATGACACCTCCATTATTTCCCATCAGATGGAGCGTTTGATTGTGGCCATGCAGGACCCAGATGTCGGCATCAAAATGAGAAACCAGCGCTTGCTTATCACGGTGATTCCTCACGCCATGACCGGTGAGTCCCGTCGTATCAGTAGAAGCAGTTTGTGATTAGTCCTGTCATAGAAATCTTTTGTGTAAAGCCAAAACTTTTTTCTTTCCTGACCATTAGGTACACAGAAACTCAGATCCGGTAGGTGGCAGTATAACCCGAAAGTAGGTGACTTACTGTGTGGCTTAGCCACTTAAGACCCGGACCATTATGCAGGTTAAGGACCTTGCCCCTTTTTGTGATTCGGCACTGCGTCAGTTTACCTGACAATTACGTGGTTGTGCGACGTGGCTCCCAAACAAAAATTGGCACCATTTTTTTCCCACAAATAGAGCTTTCTTTTGGTGGTATTTGATCACCTCTGCGGTTTTTATTTTTTGCGCTATATACAAAAATAGAGCGACAATTTTGAAAAAAAATTCAATATTTTTTACTTTTTGCTATAATAAATATCCCCAAAAAAGATATATAAAAAAAACGATTTTTCCTCAGTTTAGGCCGATACGTATTTTTATACCTATTTTTGGTAAAAAGTAATCGCAATGAGCGTTTATCGATTGGTTTGCGCAAATTTTTTTAGCGTTTACAAAATAGGGGATAGTTTTATTGCTTTTTTATTAATAATTTTTTTTTTACTACTAATGGCGTTGATCAGAGTTTTTTTTTTTTTCGTGACTGCGACATTATGGCAGACACTTTAGACAATTTTGACACATTTTTGGGACCATTGTCATTTTCACAGCAAAAAGTGCTATAAAAATGCACTGTTTACTGTGAAACTGACAATTGCAGTTTAGGAGTTAACCACTAGGGGGCACTGTAGGGGTTAAGTGTGACCTTATATGTGTTTCTAACTGTAGGGGGCGGGGATGGACGTGTGACGTCATTGATCGTCTGTTCCCTGATATAGGGAAAGACGATCACTGACATTGCCACAACGAAGAACAGGGAAGGTGTGTTTACACTCACCTCTCCCCGTTCTTCAGCTCCGGTGACCGATCGCGGGACACCGGCGGTGATCGGGTCCCACAGGCGTGGTCACGGAGCTTTGGACCGCGTTGCAAGCGCGCCGCCGGCGGCACGCTCGCGACCCCACGGCTGGGCTTAAAGAGACACGTACAGGTACGTGATTGTGTCCAGACGTGGCATTCTGCCGACGTATATCGGCGTGAAGGGGTCCTTAAGTTGTACGTTTTCCTGTTTAATTGTACCTACAGGTAAGCCTATAATAAGGCTTACCTCTAGGTCAGAGGTGGCAAACACAAGGCCCGCGGGCCGAATGTGGCCCTCCAGGCCATTTCATGCGGCCCTCGCACCTCTCCAGTCATCCTCCAGACCCCTAATTTCTGCTTTCAAGCAATACATCCAACTTCTTCCCAGCAGCAGCATAGTGAAGGGGGGTGCACTGTGATGTAAGGGAGAGTGGGGGACTCAACTTCTGATGGTGGGGTGGCTCTTGACCTCCAATGTAAGGGGAGGGGATGCACTGGACATCTAATCTTACAGATACAACTGGCCCTTTTGAGGGCAACCATAATGCTGATGCGGCCCACAATGAAATTGAGTTTGACACCCCTGCTCTAGGTACTCTAAATATCTCCTAAACTTGCACCACTTAGGAGATATTTACTATATACGCTGCAGCTGACGTCATCGGCGCATGCACTCTGAAGGCACGGACTGTGCCATAACTGGTGCCACCACGCGCTGGAATATCAACCAAAAATCCTGAAAAAACACATGATAAAAATAAAAAGTAAAATAATTATTTGATCACCAAGCAAAACATGACTTAGTTCTTGGTGGAGAAACCCTTGTTGGCAATCACAGAGGTCAGACGTTTTCTTGCAGTTGGTGATCAGGTTTGCACACATCTCAGGAGGGATTTTGGTCCACTCATCTTTACAGATCTTCTATAAATCCAAGTTTCTTGGCTGTCATTTGGCAATTCGAAGTTTCAGCGTCCTCCATACATTTTCTATAGGATTAAGGTCTGGAGACTGGCTAGTTCCCTCCATGACCTTAATGTGCTTCTTCTTGAGCCACTCCTTTGTTGCCTTGGCGGTATGTTATGAGTCATAAAGAAGACACATCCACAACCCACGATCTTCAGTGTTCTGGCTGAGGGAAGAAGGTTCTCATCCAAGACTTCACAAAACATGGGCCCCATCCATTGGCCCCTCAATGTGGCAAAGTCAGCCTGTACCTTTTAGCAGAGAAACAGCCCCAAAGCATCATGTTTCCACCTCCCTGCCTGACTGTAGGGATGGTGTTCTTAGGGTCATAGTCAGCATTTTTCTTCCTCCAAACACGGCGAGTTGAGTTGATGCCAAAGAGCTCAATTTTGGTCTCATCTGAACACAACACTTTCTCCCAATCCTTCTCTGAATCATTTAGATGTTCGTTGGCAAACTTCAGAGGGGGCTTGTACATGTGTCTTCTTGAGGAGGGAGACCTTGAAGGTGCTGCGGGATTTCAATCCATGGTGGCGTATTGTGTTACCAATTGTTTGTTTGGTGACTGTGGTCTCAACTGCCTTGAGATCAGTCACAAGCTCCTCCCGTGTAGTTCTGGGCGGATCCCTCATTTTTCTTATGATCATCCTTAATCTTGCATGGAGCTCCAGACCGAGGGCGATTGATGGTTATTTTGTTTTTCTTCCATTTGTGAATAATTGCTCCAATAGTTGTCTCCTTCTCACCAAGCTTCTTGCCGATGGTCTTGTTGCCCACTCCAGCCTTGTTGCAGGTCTAGAATCTTGTCCCTGACGTCCTCTGACAGTTCTTTAGTCTTGCCCGTGATGGGTGAATGGAAGAGATTATGTGGACAGGTGTCTTTCAAGAGTTTCCGAGCTCGGCCAAGCTGTCCTCTGGCCTTTCCGGACGTTTACAAGGCTCTCCGATGCCCCCCCCACCTCTGGCCACATGCGGTATTGCATACCATTAAAGTCAATGCGGAACGAATTATTTTCGTTTCCATTGACTTCAATGGGGAAACTTGCTTTGATATGCAAGTGCTTTGGATTACAAGAATTCTCCTGGAACAGATGCTAACATAGAGGGGAGTTTAGAGGCAGAAAAAAAAAATAGCATAAATGCCTTAGAAGCAGCTTTCTGCTCAGCTGCAGTGTGCCTGAGCCCTAACACTTTCCTCTCCAATGATTTGAAACTTTTTTTTTTCTTCTTTTTTTACGTGGATTGGTGGGAGCTTGAATTCCCACCCATGATATCCCCCCCACCCCCACATTTTCATCATAGCGGGATATCGCAGGAAATCTCCCTAAAGGGATCCCAGGGGGGCTCTTTCACACCTAGTACATCAAACTGCGTTAATCCGTATTGATCGATGCAGGCTCAATGCAAGGACACAGCAATTGCTACTGCTATCTATGTTCCCCGTTCACACCAAATCATTGCATTGGCATGCACTGGGCATATTGCATTTTTTAGCAGCACACAAAAAAAAAACACTTTACAATGCTTGTTAAAGAGTTGTAACGCACCACTCTGCAAACAAATTTTATGTTTTTAATTTAAGTTAAATTAAAATACATTTTTGAATTAAGGAAAGGGGAAAAGAACATTAAATTAAAACATAATTTTAGTATTTTTTTCTCTTTTATTAATTGAACTAGATGTTTTTTCTTTTCAACCTGACTAACTATGAGACTATGTAAATTAAATTAAAGCGGGAGTTCCATGCAAAAATTAAACTCTGTTTGAATCAAAAGCACCCCCCCCCCCCCCCCCTGTTTTTGGATATTTTTTTCATTCATGACTTTTCGGTATGTTTTCGTCTGGACTTTCGTCTCATGTCGGCACGGCAAGGTACTTCCATGTTTTTGTTGTTGTGCCCGCCTCCTTCTCCCATCGCCTTCTGGGACCTGTGTGTGTCCCAGAGGATGACGGAAAGCGTCCCACTAATAGGGTGACCACATTTCCAAACTACCATTCAGGGACACCTTCCCTTCCCAAAAATCAGCTTGTGGTGTAACGAATCACAACACAGTGATTGAACACAAGAGGTGGGAGTTATGATTTCTCCAATCACAAGCAGGGGGCGGGGACTGTGCTCCTCCAGGCATTCCCGGCAAGGACAAGTACTGTCAGTAAGTAAAGCTGTGATGTGGCGGCCTTTTTTGGGGGCATCAGATTGCCCGGGGGCTGTGTCAGTTTCATTCCGGGACACATGGTCACCCTACCCGCGACTCACCGATGCGCAGTAGGAAACCGACAGTGAAACCACAAAGGCTTCACTTCCTGCTTCCCTTAGTAAGGATGCCTGCACAGATGTCTATAAAAACGCGGCCGAAATCAGGACTGCCAGCGCGAGTGAAATTGTGCGAGTTCAGCTGAACTCGCACAGCTTCACTCCCGCAGGCCAGTGTGAACCTGGGCTAACATTTTATTTTGCCTTGCTGGCATTTTCCATATTGCTTGTGAGCCCACAAGCACTATCTTTCGGGACACGGGGCAGATGAGCGACCAGCATGCACCGCCCATTCTCGCACATGCGCAGTATCAACAGCTTGCAGCGCCGTACACTTCAGACATGGCCATCAATACAGGTGTCAACATCAGAAGTGCCCGTCTTGTTATGATGGCAACGAAGCCCTCTGCGCTTGTTTTTTTTTTTATGAATATCTTTTTTTAAATAATCTTAGTGATATTACTCACGTTTTACATATGGATCGCAACTCGATTGGCGATTTCCCAAACAAATATAACTTTTATTCTGCATTGCTGGCATTTTCCATATTGCTTGTGGGCCCACAAGCACTATCTTCCGGGACGTGGTGCAGCTGAGTAACCAGCATGCACCGCCCATTCTCACGCATGCGCAGTATCAACGGCTCGCAGCGCCTTACACTTCAGACGTGGCCATCGCAACCGTGTCGGAAGTGCCCGCCCCATTGTGATGGCAACAAAGCAGCCGGCGCTGCCCACTAAATCCTGGGATGATGACACACATCTCCCAGGAGCACCAGCACCGGGGGGGGGAAAGGAATTACGTCAGGCGCCACAGAGAGGAATTGGCAGAATACAAAGGACCACATAGCAACAGTGCTGAAGTGCTGCACCGTGTCCTGGAAGATAGTGCTTGTGGGCCCACAAGCACTATCTTCCAGAACACAGTGCAGCTGAGTGACCAGCATGCACCGCCCGTTCTCGCGCATGCGCAGTATCAACAGCTCACAGCACTGCACACTTCAGACGTTGCCATCACAACAGGTGGCATAGTTTGAAGTGCCCGTCCTGTTGTGTTGGCAACAAAGCCCTCGCGCTGCCCATTGACTCCTGAGAAATGATGACACACATCTCCCAGGAGCACCAGCGAGAACAGGGTACTAAAGGAAATGATGTCAGGCGCCACAGAGAGGAAGTGGCAGAATTCAAAGGACCCCATAGCAACAGTTCTGAAGGGGTGAGTAAAAAAAAACAAAAAACGTTTTTGCTAATGCATAATGCTGTTGATTTATACAGTTGTTGTTTTTTTGGTGGAACTCTGCTTTAACCACTTCCCGCCCGGCCAATAACAGATTTACGGCCGGGAAGTGGTTATGAAATCGTGACTGGCCGTTCTCAAACGGCTAGCACGATTTCAATGCCGCGCGCGCCCGTGGGGGCGCGCAGCGCGGCGATCGGTGATGCGGGGTGTCAGTCTGACACCCTGCACCTCCGATCTCGGTAACGAGTCTCCGGCGGAGCCTCGTTACCACGTGATCAGCCGTGTCCAATCACGGCTGATCACGATGTAAACAGGAAGAGCCGCCGACGGCTCTTCCTCACTCGCGTCTGACAGACGCGTGTAGAGGAGAGCCGATCAGCGGCTCTCCTGACAGGGGGGGGTTCGCGCTGATTGTTTATCAGCGCAGCCCCCCCTCGGATCGCCACACTAGACCACCAGGGTACTAAAAAATAATAAAAAAAAAAGAACAAAAAAAAAAGGAAAAAAAAAAAGAAGGGGGGCAGTAAAAAAATAAATGATGCCAATCAGTGCCCACACATGGGCACTGATTGGCAACATTGATCCATCAGTGCCACCCCTCAGTGATTGTCAGTGCCAATCCATGCCCAGTGCCCACCTATCAGTGCCCACCTGTGCCACCTATCAGTGCCCACCTGTGCCACCTATCAGTGCCCACCTGTGCCGCCTATGAGTGCCCACCTGTGCCGCCTATGAGTGCCCATCTGTGCCGCCTATGAGTGCCCAGTGCCGCCCATGAGTGCCCATCAGTGCCGCCCATGAGTGCCCATCAGTGCCGCCCATGAGTGCCCATCAGTGCCCCATACCAGCGCCGCCTATCAGTGCCCATCAGTGCTACCTAATTGGCGCCCATCAGAACTACCTCATCAGTGCCCATCAGTGCCACCTCATCGGTGCCCATCAGTGCCACCATATCAGTGCCCGTAATTGAAAGAGAAAACATACTCATTTACAAAAAAATTAACAGAAAAAAATAAAAACTTTATTTTTTTTTCAAAATCTTCGCTCTATTTTTAGTTGTTGCGCAAAAAAAAAAAAAAAACGCAGAGGTGATCAAATACCACCAAAAGAAAGCTCTATTTGTGGGGAAAAAAGGACGCCAATTTTGTTTGGGTGCAGTGTAGCATGACCGCGCAATTGTCATTCAAATTGCGACAGTGCTGAAAGCTGAAAATTGGCTTGGGCGGGAAGGTGCGTAAGTGCCTGGTATGGAAGTGGTTAAGTTAAATTTAAAAAAACATTTTTAAATCAAGGAAAAAGGCAAAAAAAACTATTAAACTAAAATGAAACTAATTAATAACATTAACACTGTTAATTAAATTATAATTAAATATATTAAAAACATTTAAAAGTGTATATAAATTTAAACAAAAAAATATTAAAAACATTTAAAAATATATTTAAATTCATTTTAAATATATTTAAATTCATTCATTTTAATTTAAATATATTTTTAAATGTTTTTAATATTTTTTTCATTTTAATTTTAATACACTTTTAAATGTTTTTAATATATTTAATTATAATTTAATTAAAAGTGTTAATGTTTTATTTTTTTTGAAAAAAATCAATTCAATTAAAATGAAACAAATTAAAAAAGTTAAGGCCGCGTACACACGGGGAGACATGTCCGCCGGACCGTTTCCAGCGGACATGTCTCCTCGGATTTTGGTCCGATGGCGTGTACACGCCATCGGACGAAAATCCCCTCGGACTGAGGACGCGGTGACGTTGACGCCGCCACGTCACCACTCCGGGAAGTAAAATACTTCCACGCATGCGTCGAATCCATTTGACGCATGCGGGAGATTTATATCCGCTGGTTAGGCGTACTAACCAGCGGACATGTCAGACGGATGGGTTTCCAGCGGACAAATTTCAAAGCATGCTTTGAAATTTGTCCACAGGAAAAACCTGTCCGCTGGGCCGTACACACGATCGGATATGTCCGCTGAAACTGGTCGGCGGACCAGTTTCAGTGGACATGTTCGATCGTGTGTACACGGCCTAACACTTTAATTAAATTATATTTAAATATATAAAAAACATTTAAAAGTGTATTTAAATTAAAATGAAAAAAAATATTAAAAACATTTAAAAATATAAACTAAAGCAAAATATATATATATATTAATTAATTAAAATTAAAAAAATAATAAAAACTTTAAAAAATGTATTTACGTTTTTATATTAAGGGGGGGAAAAAACAAGCACAAACTGTGCTGTAAGTGATCCCCAACTCTTCCCCACTTTATGTAATTTCCAACATTTAAGGAACTCCACTAAGGTGTAGAATTCGTTGCCAGAACTCTCCACCCCCGGGGAGGATTGAAGATCTGATGTCTTGCATTGGTTTTGATGCGTCTGTCGGTTTCTGATCCAGTCTCTGCCTTGTTACTGAATAGACCCGGACCTGGTGCGCGGCACAGAGACATTATTGATGTGACACACAGAATAGGATATGAAAGGGAAGGCTCCTTTCTCCTATATAGGAAGTGTTTGTATTTCATGCTGCTTCTGGAAGATGAATAATTCACACTAAAGGTTTTTGCAGGACCCGGGAAAACGCTATTGATCTTGTAAGAATGCGTCTGAACGTTTCTCAGCGCTGTGCCGATCTTGCGGAAGAATAAAATGTCCAAACCTAAAAATGTTCCGCTTATTAAAGTACAGAAGTGCACTTCACCTCTTCAATTCAAACTAAAACCGTTATTTTGTCTTGTATTAAAGCTGACCCCCCCTGCATAAAATTCACATCAGCACGTTTCTCTGCAGACCCCGTGAAATCACTTAACACTTGTTTCTAAAACGTAAAAATGCTTGCCTTATCGTTGTATTAAAGACAAAAACTTCAACAAAAAACTCTGCATCAAAAAAAATTATATTATATTGCAGTTAGTGGCTGTGTTACTTTCCATTTTTTAGGCTTCTTTCTTTATTTTCACTCACTGATCTTGCCAGCAAGTCTGGTAATTTTCAACTTCCTTTAACACAGATCCCCAAACTGCACCCCGCGGGCTAAATGCGGCCCTTTGTTTGCCTTTATCTGGTCTTGGAGCACCATTCCATCCACTAATACCAATGATGGGGCGCTATTCCTCCCACAGACGCCAATGATGGGGCGCTATTCCTCCCACAGACACCAATGATGGGGCGCTATTCCTCCCACAGACACCAATGATGGGGCGCTATTCCTCCCACAGACACCAACGATGGGGCGCTATTCCTCCCACAGACACCAATGATGGGGCACTATTCCTCCCACAGACACCAATGATGGGGTGCTATTCCTCCCACAGACATCAATGATGGGGCACTATTCCTCCCACTGATACCAATGACGGGGCACTATTCCTCCCACAGACACCAATGATGGGGCACAATTCTTCCCACTGACACCAATGATGGGGCACGATTCCTCCACAGACACCAATGATGGGGCACCATTTCTCCCACAGACACCAATGATTTGGCACCATTCCTTCCACTGATACCAATGATGGGGCACCATTCCTCCCTTGAATACCAACAATAAGAAATTATTTCTCCCATTAGATGGGGCGTGAAGTGTTTAAGAATACATACTTGAATATCATTTATTTTATAAACCAGAGTTTAGTGTCTCTTTAAAACTCTAAACTTGCGCATTTCATGTTAGATTGCTGGACAGATGTACCAAGCCGGCATTGGACACGGCTATGTACATAGAGGCCCCGGCATTGGACACGTCTATGTACATAGAGGCCCCGGCATTGGACACGGCTATGTACATAGAGGCCCCGGCATTGGACACGGCTATGTACATAGAGGCCCCGGCATTGGACACGGCTATGTACATAGAGGCCCCGGCATTGGACACGGCTATGTACATAGAGGCCCTGGCATTGGACACGGCTATGTACATAGAGGCCCTGGCATTGGACACGGCTATGTACATAGAGGCCCCGGCATTGGACACGGCTGTGTACATAGAGGCCCCGGCATTGGACACGGCTATGTACATAGAGGCCCCGGCATTGGACACGGCTATGTACATAGAGGCCCCGGCATTGGACACGGCTATGTACATAGAGGCCCCGGCATTGGACACGGCTATGTACATAGAGGTCCCGGCATTGGACACGGCTATGTACATAGAGGCCCCGGCATTGGACCCGGCTATGTACATAGAGGCCCCGGCATTGGACCCGGCTATGTACATAGAGGACCCGGCTATGTACATAGAGGCCCCGGCATTGGATACGGCTATGTACATAGAGGCCCCGGCATTGGACACGGCTATGTACATAGAGGCCCCGGCATTGGACACGGCTATGTACATACAGGCCCCGGCATTGGACACGGCTATGTACATACAGGCCCCGGCATTGGACACGGCTATGTACATAGAGGCCCCGGCATTGGACACGGCT
The DNA here is from genome assembly GCA_029574335.1 of Rana kukunoris. Taxonomy (NCBI): domain Eukaryota; kingdom Metazoa; phylum Chordata; class Amphibia; order Anura; family Ranidae; genus Rana; species Rana kukunoris. Next base: position 19,902,852 of record CM056054.1, read on the forward strand.
ATGTACATAGAGGCCCCGGCATTGGACACGGCTATGTACATGGAGGCCCCGGCATTGGACACGGCTATGTACATAGAGGCCCCGGCATTGGACACGGCTATGTACATAGAGGCCCCGGCATTGGACACGGCTGTGTACATAGAGGCCCCGGCATTGGACACGGCTATGTACATAGAGGCCCCGGCATTGGACACGGCTATGTACATAGAGGCCCCGGCATTGGACACGGCTGTGTACATAGAGGCTCCGGCATTGGACACGGCTATGTACATAGAGGCCCCGGCATTGGACGCGGCTCTGTACATAGAGGCCCTGGCATTGGACGCGGCTCTGTACATAGAGGCCCCGGCATTGGACGCGGCTATGTACATAGAGGTCCCGGCATTGGACGCGGCTATATACATAGAGGCCCCGGCATTGGACACGGCTATGTACATAGAGGCCCCGGCATTGGACGCGGCTGTGTACATAGAGGCCCCGGCATTGGACACGGCTATGTACATAGAGGCCCCGGCATTGGACACGGCTATGTACATAGAGGCCCCGGCATTGGACACGGCTATGTACATAGAGGCCCCGGCATTGGACACGGCTATGTACATAGAGGCCCCGGCATTGGACGCGGCTCTGTACATAGAGGCCCTGGCATTTGACGCGGCTATGTACATAGAGGCCCCGGCATTGGACGCGGCTATGTACATAGAGGCCCCGGCATTGGACACGGCTATGTACATAGAGGCCCCGGCATTGGACACGGCTATGTACATAGAGGCCCCGGCATTGGACACGGCTATGTACATAGAGGCCCCGGCATTGGACGCGGCTATGTACATAGAGGCCCCGGCATTGGACGCGGCTCTGTACATAGAGGCCCCGGCATTTGACGTGGCTATGTACATAGAGGTCCCGGCATTGGACACGGCTATGTACATAGAGGCCCTGGCATTGGACGCGGCTATGTACATAGAGGCCCCGGCATTGGACACGGCTATGTACATAGAGGCCCCGGCATTGGACACAGCTATGTAAATGAGGCCCCGGCATTGGACACGGCTATGTACATAGAGGCCCCGGCATTGGACATTGCTATGTACATAGAGGCCCCTTCATTGGACACGGCTATGTACATAGAGGCCCCGGCATTGGACACGGCTATGTACATAGAGGCCCCGGCATTGGACACGGCTATGTACATAGAGGCCCCGGCATTGGACACGGCTATGTACATAGAGGCCCCGGCATTGGACACGGCTATGTACATAGAGGCCCCGGCATTGGACGTGGCTATGTACATAGAGGCCCTGGCATTGGACACGGCTATGTACATAGAGGCCCTGGCATTGGACGCGGCTATGTACATAGAGGCCCCGGCATTGGACACGGCTATGTACATAGAGGCCCCGGCATTGGACACAGCTATGTAAATGAGGCCCCGGCATTGGACACGGCTATGTACATAGAGGCCCCGGCATTGGACATTGCTATGTACATAGAGGCCCCTTCATTGGACATGGCTATGTACATAGAGGCCCTGGCATTGGACACGGCTATGTACATAGAGGCTCTGGCATTGGGCACGGCTATGTACATAGAGGCCCCGGCATTGGACACGGCTATGTACATAGAGGCCCCGGCACTGACCTATTTTAGGAAATGTTTGCTTTTTATTTTCATAATTCTTGCCGGGGAATGAGGGAGGTTTTCCTGCCAGTAAACATGCTTAATAATTCAGTAAGTTTAATTTTCAGAAACTCGAAAGCCATTTAAACCCTTCGCTGCCAGGTGCAGCTCGCAGACATGTTTTCACAGCAGATAATATATGATACCGATCGCTCCTTTATTATTCCCAAATATAATTCCTAAAGTAAATGTGTCTTACATCTTAACTCCCCCTCCCCAAACATTTTTGGCCCCCACTTGCTGGATTTTATGCTTTTTAAGGCTTCAGCCCAGTCATTTAACATCGTAGGGTCCACTTTGCCTCTTCTCCTGTCTGGGTGGTCCTTACTGATGTAGCACCCTGGGGTTTAGTCAGGGAGCTCCTCACAAATTTACTTGCCAAGTGTAGTCACCTTGGTCGATTGAGAGCGATCTATTGAAGTTTGGCCTTGTTGCACTTTTCTCTTCTACCACTAGGTGGTGGGGAGCTTGGTGGTACTAGATATGAGAAGGGAAACCCAAGGTCAGGTTATGAGTATATGGGGTATCTCAGCCAATGGGGAGGGATTTTCTTGAATCCTTTGGCCTGCTGGGAGAACCTGTATTATCGGGTGAGGTCAGGTGATCTGTGTTTTGTGCCACCTGGACGGCTGTCTGGGTGGACATGTGTCATATGTCCCGGGCTGCTAGGCCAGAGATTGGGCCTATTCCGGGGGCATCTGGCTGCTAGGCCAGAAGTGAGAGGGCAGCTTAAGGTTGGGACTGCGGATTACAGTCCAACTAAAAGTGGCGGTTCTGTCGGCTGGAGAACCTGTCAGTGGTAGGGTGACTACATGTCCCAGATTGTCCGGGACAGTCCCTTATTTTGCAGGTCTGTCCCGGGCACCTTCACTCCAGGACAATACAGTGTCCTGGAATGAAACTGACACAGCCACCCTCCTGGGCCAATCTGATGCCCCCAAAAAAGGCCGCCACATCACCGCTTTACTCACTGACAGTTCTTGTCCTGGCCGGGAATGCCTGGAGGAGCACAATCCCGCCCCCTGCTTGTGATTGGAGAAATCATAAATCCCACCTCTTGTGTCCAATCACTGTGCTGTGATACTTTACATCACAAGCTGATTTTTGGGAAGGGAGGGTGTCCCTGAATGGTAGTTTGGAAATGTGGTCATCTTAGTCAGTGGTCGGAGGTAGAAGGGGAGCCTTTCGCCACAAAGGGACCAACTACCTTTACCAGGGACCACAGTGAGTAACTGCAACAAGCAGGGCAGCCATCGCAAATTTTGGGGCCCCTTACACAGCTTTAGGCAGGGCCCCCCTGGAGCAAAGAACATCAGTGCTGCATATCAGTGCCACCCAACAGTGCCGCCTAACAGTGCCCATCAGTGTCGCAAAACGTACTTATTTACAACATTTTATAACAGAAAAAAAATAAAAACTTTAATTTTTTTCCAAATTTTCGGTCTTTTTTTATTTGTATAGCAAAAAATAAAAACCCCAGAGATGATCAAATGCCACCAAAAGAAAGCTCTATTTGTGGGAACAAAATGATAAAAATCCTGTTTGTGTACAGTGTAGCACGACGCAATTGTCATTTAAACAGCGACAGCACTGAAAGCTGAAAATTGGCTTGGGCAGGAAGGGGCGTAAGTGCCCCCCCGGTATTGAAGTGGTTAAAGCAGGTATTCATAATTATGTTGTATTAAAGAAGACACAAAAGAGACTATTGTAGAGCTTTATATGGACATTTTTTTTTGTATATTTTGATAAAAATTAAGTAGTATTAGTGCTACACCTTTCTATCTTTACCTTGTATCTCACTACATTGGCACATTGTATTTTGCTACAATGGTACCCTGACTATTATAAGCAGACAGACCACAGCTTATTTTGGAGGAAACCATCGTCTTCAGGAAGCAGCAGATTGCCTTCATTTTCAGCCGCTGGAATAAGAAATCTTTTCGGTAGTATTTTATCCTCGGTACTGTTAGCAGTGATATGATTAAAGCAGTTTCTATGTGGCAGTAGTGAGCGGTAATGAGATAATTGAACCCCAGGGTCCTCGTTGTACTTGTGGGACTCCATAATCTCCTCTGTATCCTTCCGAGCTCCTGCTCTTTTCTCTAAAGATAAAAATAAACCTGGAATACATCTGTGGAACTTTTTTTTTACTCTGCAGATAAGAATGTAATAAAATCCACCACCACCACCACCACCACCACCACCATCACCACCACCCACCACTACCCACCACCCACCATCACCACCACCCACCACCACCATCACCACCACCACCACCACCATCTTAACCACCACCCACCACCATCCCAACCACCACCCACCATCAACACCACCACCACCACCATCCCACCCACCACCACCCTCCTCCTCATTTGTCCCTCATTTTGGTCTGATCTATAAAATTGTATATAAAATGCACTTTTTTTATTTCAAAAAGTGTTTTCCAGTGCTAAACCTTTTATTTGATTTCTAAATTGCTGCATTTCTAAATTCCAAAAGCCAATATAAAGGAATAGTAGTGGTAAAAAAGCACTTGTGGGTTTAACCAATTGTTAAACCAAATTATTTTTTTTGGTACAATTCTTCTTTTAAGGGGACGTGTCCTATGCCTGCATACATTTGCTAATACATCTCAAAATGTTGGGAGGTATGTATAGGTTAAATGGAATAGGACCTAGTTCAGAGCCTTGTAATACACCACTAGTGACTGGTCTCTATTCTGAGTGAACCCCATTTACAACTACACTCTGGTATTTTATACTTTAGCCAACTGCATTTCCACTGAACCACCCAGAGCCGTATCTAGTGAAAATGGAGCCTATGGCAAGCACTGAAATCCATCTTTCAGATAACCAGGGACATGGCGGGGAACAGAGAGGGACACTGGGGACCACTGGCGGCTGGTGCTGAACTTTTTTGGGGGGCGCAAAAAAATCGAAAAAAAAAACAAAAAACATCAATTGCAGCCACTGTGCCCATTAAACGCAGCCACTACCCTATGTGGATCCGATCTGGCCAGTTATTGGTCATCTTGGGTGCACCTGTCACTCCCCACCCAGGGCAGAAGGAGAAATATTAGCAATTGCTGCATCGGTGTTGTGCTTCAACAGGGTGGGCGCGGCACCGGGAGGACGGGTGGGGCTTTTTGCCGTCCACCTCCCCATGGCGCCCATGGCAGTTGGCATGGCTGCCATACCCTAGATATGCCACTGGAAACACCCAAAGGGTTAAGTCCCTAAAACTTTTGTATTAGATATTTTTAAGATTACATTTACTGCTAGAAGTTAGCATTTCTTGTATATCATCCTGTTCTAAAATTGCTGATAATTCTCTGTGTATTAATCTAGGTAACGACGTGGTAGAATGGCTCATACAAAAACTTTCCATCAATGAGGAAGGTGAGTCCCCTCTACATTACATATATTTTGTGAACTGTTTTTGTTATTGGATATTTAAAGGAATTTTATACAGTGTTCAATAAATTGCCAAACCATATTTGAACCCCATAAAAGAAAAACAGTTTCCATGCTGTCACTCACTGCAGCTGAAATTTGGTTGTGGTTTATCAAATTATCTTTGTGAGAAACATCACCGTCCTAGAAGATTCCGCTGGGCTGTATATTGCCTACAGAGCTTGGTCACCATCCAACCTATGATTGGGCAGTGTTAAGCCTCGTACACATGGTGGGACATCCAACAAACTTTCCCTTGGATTTTTGTCCGAAGGGAGTTGTCCGGACACACCCATAGCATACACACGCTCTGACTTTTCTGCAAACTTTTCTAAAACTTTCCCAACATCACATGGTTTTTCTGCTCTTTGCCGCCACCCTTTGGTTACCTTCTGCTATTGTTGGTTGATTTTAACATTGGTTCTGAGCATGCGTATTTGCACTTTGTTCAAAAGTCTGATGGCTTGCTGTACACACAGTCGGACAAGGCACCATCGGACTTTTGTACTTGCTATGACTAAGCACTGAAGCTACAGTGCGAAACGTTGGCGTTTGTCCCAATTTTTGCTGTGGCATGTTTATTTTGTGATCGTTTTTAATTAAAGGAACATTTTTGGAGTGCGGCTGTCCAAGCTTCTTTCGTATTTTTGCATCGGACTTTTGTTGCCGAAAAGTTTGTCTGAGGCCCCGTACACACGACCGAATTTCTCGGCAGAATCTAGCGAGAACCTCGATGGGAGACATATTCTGCCGAGAAAACCGGTCGTGTGTACACTTTTCGCCGAGCATCCCGTCGGGAAGCTCGTTGAGCCAAAAAGAGAGCATGCTCTCTATTTCCTCGTTGTTCAATGGGAAAATTTGGCTCGACAAGCTTTTTGACTGCCGAACTAGGAACTCAACGGGCGGAACGATGAGTTTCGCCCGACGAGTTTCGCCCGACGAGTTTCTCGGCCATGTGTACGATCGGACAAATTTGAAAACTTGCAGATTTTGAAGTTTGTTGGCAAAAAGTCAGACCGTGTGTACGGGCCTTAAAGCTTCATACACACGATCGGACTTAAGGCCCGTACACACAATAGGACATCCAACAAACTTTTCCTTGGATTTTTGTCCTAATTGATTTGTCCGGTCACACCCATAGCATACACACAGTCCGACTTTTCTGCAAACATTTCTAAAACTTTCCCATCTTCACGTGGTTTTTCTGCTCTTTACCGCCACCCTTTGGTTGACTTCTGCTATTGTTGGTTGATTTTAACATTGTTTCTGAGCATGCGTATTTGCACAGCGAACATTTGTCTGACAAAAAAATGTGTCCAATGGATCGTACACACGGTCGGATTGTCCGCTAAAACAGGTCTGTCGGACATTTGTTGTCAAAAAGTCTGATTGTGTGTATGGGCCTTAAGGCCCTGTACACACGATCAGACATGTCTGATGAAACTGGTCTGCAGGCCAGTTTCATCGGACCAGTTCGATGGTGTGTACGGCCTATCGGACCGTTGTCCGTCAGACCAAAGTTTTAAAACTTGCTTTAAATCCTGTCTGATGGAACCTGTCCGTCGGACAGATTCAATGGTTAGTACGCAAAAGCATCGAACCAAAGAATCAAGTCGACGCATGCTTGGAAGCATTGAACTTCGTTTTTTCAGCACGTCGGTGTGTTCTACGTCACCGCGTTCTGGTCTGATCTGATTTTGGTCCGATGATGTGTACACACATCAGACCATCAGACAAGTTCAGAGTTGTCTGATGAAAACGGTCCGTCAGACAAGTCTCATCAGACCAGTCTGATCGTGTGTACAAGGCCTAAGAGTAGCAGTGCACTGATAAGTCATCCTAAAGACCCGTACACACGATCAGACTTCTTGACAACAAACCTCTGACGGACCTGTAGCTATGATTAAGCACTGAGCTACAGTGCGAAACGCGTCAGCTTCTGTCCTATTTTTTGCTGTGGCATGTATTTTTTGTGACCAGTTTTATTAAAAGGAACGTTTTTTTGGAGTGCGTCTGTCCAAGTTTCTCTCTACATTTTGCCTCTGACGGACCTGTTTTAGTGGACAATCCGACCGTGTGTACGATCCATCGGACAAACTTTTTCATGAAATGTTCGCTGTGAGAACAGACAAACTTTCCGGCAACAAATGTCTTACGTCAGCTAATCCCATCGTGTGTATGAAGCTTTATGTTCACTTTTCTATTGTCAGCAATATGTGCATACAAGAGAACCTGATTGGCCCTCCGGTGCCACCCCTCAGTCTTTCATAATGTCTCATAAATTGGAAGAATCTGTTGTTTTTCTGAAATGACGTTCGCTTCTCCAACATTTCCCTCCCTCCTTAAACTCATAAAGTCCGCCAATATGGCCTCCAATCAAGTACTATTATTATAGTACACAGTGCTATAATGGCTGTAGCCTTTTTTTTACTCGTTTTGTAACGCTCTACCTAAATTATGAAAATTGCATATGAATCACCAAATTCAGGGCCCATTCACACTATTGTGGGGTGATAATGCACACACCTCAATGTGTGTTATGACAGCCTATTTATTTGCATATGAATGCTCATGTTATGTCAGCCCATTCATAAATTACAATATTTAGGTCTAAATGCTGATCATTTAAATAGGCAGCCTATTGCACCAAATTGCACAAATAAAGGTCCATACACGCAGACCCCACACTAGGTTGACCACATCTCCAAACTACCATTCAGGGACACCCCACCTTCCAAAAAATCAGCTTGTGCTGTAACGAATCACAGCGCAGTGATTGGACACAAGAGGAGGGATTTATGATTTCTCCAATCACAAGCAGGGGGCAGGGATTGTGCTTCTCCCGGCATTTCGGGCCAGGACAAGTACTGTCAGTGAGTAAATTAGTGATGTGGCGACCTTTTTTGGGGCATCAGATTGGCCTGGGGGGGGGGGGGGGTTGGCTGTGTCAGTTTCATTCTGGGACACTGTATTGTCCTGTAATGAAGGTGCCTGGGACAGACCTGCAAAATGCGGGACTGTCCTGGGCAATCCGGAACATGTGGTCACCCTACCCCACACTGGCCTGTTGCTTGTCCCAGGTTCTATTGCCTCGTAAATGCACAGAAGACAGGCTCATGATATTTTCTCAGTCTCTCCATACAGTCACCAAGGAGATAGAGCTTTTTTTTGTTGGTGTAAGTATTTGAAGAACTGGCATTGGGATTAGGGTGAGCCTTTGTATACCCAGAACTAATGAAAACTTTGGCTGAGGACACTATCCAGCAACACTGTGTCCCTGTATACATGGATGTTTCCTTCCAGAATCAGCCAGACCGTGTACTGTGAGCTTCCTGGCCAAATCCTCAGCAGACTTTGCTCCAAGCTGTTCCTGCAGCTTTCATAGTCAGTCCCCCAGTTATCCCTGAGCTGGGATCCCACAGAACATCTTGTAGACTCCAATGGATTGCCTTGATGGGCAGACCACCTCCCCAAGCTGGGTCACTCTCCAACAAGCAAAGTACCCTAAGAGCTGGTTCACACAGGGGTGACTAAGCCACCTGACAAGTCGTGGTCCACTCTGTTCAATGGAACCGTTCTAAAAAGAGCAACTCAAGTGGCTCCGACTTAAAAAAGGGTTCTTGTACGACTTTGGGGTCGACCTGGGGCGACTTGCATTGACTTCATATTTAGGGGCGACTCGCCCCTGTGTGAACCGGCTCTTAAGGGGAAAAAGCAGGAAGCGCCACCTGAGTGTAGTATTAGTAAAAACTATTTAATCACAAAGATACAAAGCACTCACAAGACGTCAGGGAAAAGTATGCTCATTTGTTAGAATAATGTCCTTCAGTTCCCACATGGCATCTTTGTGCTCGTGTGAGACCTGAAGGACACTGCACTAACAGATGAGCATACTTTTAACTGACATCTTTTGAGTGCTTTGTATCTTTGTGATTAAATTGTTTTCACTAATACTACACTCAGGGCCATCTTTAATATTGATTGGACCCTGGGCAAACATAACCCCGCCCCCACTCTGAGACAATAAATAGCAGCTAGACTCAAAATCAGTTCACTGCAGCAAATCGGGCAGTGATTGGTTGCCAGAGGTTACAGTGTATCATTACTGCTCACTCACTAGTTGCTAGAGGTTACAGCACACATAATGGCTCAGTGATTAGTTGCTAGAGATTACAGCGCATAATTTCTGCTTGCTGATTGTTTTTTTAGAGGTTACTGCACATTATTACTGCTCACTTATTGGTTGCTATAGGTCACTGCACATCATTGCTACAAACTGGTTGCTAGAGGTCACTGCACATCATTGCTAAAAACTAATTGATTGCTAGAGGTTAGTGCAAATTATTGTTGCTCACTACTTGGTTTCTAGAAATTACAGCAGATCATTACTGTTCACTGATTTGTTGCTGAAGGTTACTGCACATCATTACCATTCACTGGTGCTAGAGGTAACATCACATCATTACAGCTCACTGCTTGGTTGCTAGAGGTTACAGCACATCATTACAGTGCAGAGTCGAGGGGTGCGCTGTGTACGGAGTGCAGGGTTGAGGGGTGCGCTGTGCATGGGTGCAGGGTTGAGGGGTGCACTATGTACGAAGTGCAGGGCTGAGAGGTGCGTTTTGTACAAAGTGCAGGGCTGAGAGGTGCGTTGTGTACAAAGTGCAGGGCTGAGGAGTGCGCTGTGCATGAATGCAGGGCTAAGGAGTGCACTGTGTACAAAGTGCAGGGCTGAGGGGTGTGCTTTGTACAGAGTGCAGGGCTAAGGGGTGTGCTTAACCCTTGCTCCTCTCTGCAATGCAGTCACGATGGACGAAGGACACAGATTTGGAGCCTCTTGTACTTTCCAAACTAAGTCAGCAAAAGAAAGCTCTTATAAATGTATTCCCTTAACCAAGCTCATCGTCCCAGCAGAAGCACAGGTGTTACTCTAACATTGAAATACGTTGTAGAAGTCCCAGAACGGATCATCTTATTTCCCTGGGAGTCCTCAGGCCTGGAAGGAATTGGCTTTTCCTCTGCACTGTTTCCACAATTTCCCAACCTCCTGGGGCCCGGTGTCTTCATCCAACATCCTCTTTTAAACCTTTTTTTTTTTCTTCAGTATATTTTTTTTCCACTTTGCAAATTCCCTCTAGATATCTCTTTCATCTGCTAATGCAGAGGCAGAAAATTCATTTTCCGAGGTCTGTGTAATGCCAGAGCCGCATGCAGGCCTGAAATATTAACATTACATTTCTTAGGAGACGGGCTGATTTTTGAAGTGGAGCATTATGAAAATTTGATCTGGAGGCTCGAGATAAGTGAAAGCCGAATATTAGCCTGGTATTTTACGGGGCCTCCTTCTATCTGAAAGACTCATCTGAGCTACGTGTTGCGACAAATCAGATTTGCTCTTTAAAGTGGAACTCTGGTCAAAATAAAAAAGAGATTTATACAGTCTGATCACTAACTTAGTAGTAGACACGTGCAGAATGGATAGTTTTGGAAAGATTCAATGGGCCGGATTCACGTCGAGTGCCGCATCTTTGTGCGGGCGTAGCGTATCTACTTTACGCTACGCCGGCGCAACGTTGAGAGGCAAGCATGCTATTCACAAAGAATATGCGCTCAACGCTGCGCCGGCGTAGCGTATAGTTGTCGGCGTAAGCCGACACAAGTCAAAGTAGGTGGAAGTTGGCTGGAAGTGGGCGTGATATATTATGAAGCGTGACCCCATGCAAATGATGGGCTGAGCTTCAAAAAACGAACTGCGCATGCATCGTCTTTTGGAAGCATCCCAGTGCGCATGCTCACAGTTACATCAAAATAGCTGCCTAAGATACGTCAATACACTGCCTACGACGTGAACGTAACCTACGCACAGCCCTATTCAAGTAGTACTACGTAAACGACGTACAATACGACGGCTGTTCCCTCGTCCATACCTTTGCATGACTTACCCCTGCTTTATGAGGGGTAAGTTTACGCCGGACGTACGACTTACGTAAACCGCATATATTAATGCGCCGGGCGCAGGAACGTTCGTGAATCGACGTATCTTACTTATTTGCATATTTAACATGGGTACGCCGAATGCTTCCAGCGTAACTATGCGCCCACGATACGCCGGCGTAGGCAAGTTACGTCGGGCGGCTGAAGCCTTGTTTTACGGCGTATCTAGCTTCGCGAATCGGCGTAACAATACGACGGCACACATTTGTACTTACGACTGCGTATCTCTAGATACGCCGACGTAAAACTTTCTTGAATCCGTCCCAATATGTTACTAATTTAGTTTAGTTGATTCCTTTTGGATATCATTTTATTTAATTTTTGTTTCGTTTATTGATTTTTAAATTCCAAATTTTTGGAATGATTTGAATTTGGAACAGTCAAAAAATGATGGACCAATTCGAATTCTGTGTGAAGAATTGCTGGTTGTTAAGCAGCGGGTTGGGGCTGAAGCGGGTTTTCTCTGCAAAAACCAGCAAGAAAACTGCTTCTTGCCGAGATTCCCATTCGTGTGTATGAGGCCGTGTACACACGGCAGAGATCCTCGACGGGCAGAACACATCGTTCCGCCCGTCGAGGTTCCCTGCCGGCCGTCGAAATCGGCGACTCGCCCGTCGGGAATGGCAACCAGCCATTCATCCAGGCGGGCCGTCGAGCAAATAGAGAGCGTGCTCTCTATTTCTGCTCGACGGGCTTCCCGACGGGAAGCTCGCCGAGAGCGTACACACGGCCGAGGTCCTCGCTGGAATGCAGCTTCCAGCGAGGTTCTCGCTGGTTTCCAGCGAGAACCTCGGTCGTGTGTACACGGCCTGAGGCTTTCAGGTTTCTCATCAGGTAATCTGGCCAGAATCTCGACGGAAAAAAAAAAGAACCTGCTCTCTTTTTTCTCGACGAGAAACCCAAGAGTGTGTATACTTACCTGTCGCCGTGGAAACCTGCACATGCTCGAAATTACTTTGACACATGCGTGGTAGCTTCCACAGCATAGGTAGGGTGAAGCAAGATGGAAGCGACGGCAAAGAATGAGACGAGCACATGCTCGTCGTAGGCGATGACGTCACCGTGTTTTTTCCTTTCAAGAGAACCGTGGTTCTTTTAAAACTAAAGTCTGTACACTCGGGCGGCAAGAGTTTCTTGCCAAGAATCTCTTTAGGAAACACAAAGTTTTTTTCCTGACAAGATTCTTGCCTGTGTGTACAGGGCCTGCCACGTCTTTAACCACTTGCCGACCGTCGCACAAGTTTTTACATTGACAGAATAGCACGGCTGCGCAAATGGGCGTATATATACCTCCCCTTTAATTTGCTGCCATGTGGTCGCGCGCGCGATATCAGCATCGCGCTCGCAACCATTTCACAAGCTCCGTGACCGTGCCCCCGGGACCCGTAGACTCGATGTCCGTCGGTGTCCCGCAATCAGGTCACAGAGCTGAAGAATGGGAAGATGTCAGTGTAAACACATCTCCCCGTTCTTCCTAGTGACATGTCACCGATCGTCTGCTACCTGTCATCGGGAACAAAGGGAACAGTGATGTGTCACGGCAATCCACGCCCCCTAACAGTTAGAACCACTCCCTAGGTCACACTTAACCCCTTCAGCGCCCCTACAGGTTAACCCCTTCCCTGCCAGTGTAATTTTTACAGCAATCGGTGCATTTTTATAGCACTGTTCGCTGTAAAAATGACAATGGTCCCAAAATGGTGTCAAAAGTGTCCGATGTGTTTGGGAGCCACGTCACACGAACGCAAATATGTCAGTTAAAGGACTGCACTGAGGTAAAGGAAGCTATTTAGGGGGGGAAAATTATCTTTACAGCCCCTTTGAGTGTAGGAATTCAATTTATTACACTTAAGCATAAGAAGCTCTTTTTTCTCACGCCATTCAAAAGTAGAAAAAAGAAAACTGTCTTACCTTGGGCTTTTGCAGCAAATCTCCATTAATAAAAGCATAAACTTCTCCGTATACGTCTGTGTTGTTTGTTTGCTGGTCCTGTCCGCTGCTAGTCTGCGACACAAATACAGGAGGGAACCTATCTGTCGGGGCCAGATGTTATTTACAATTGTCACCCCTTCCCTTCAACTGTCCCTTTAATTATACAAGGGCAAGCATAATAAATCACGCAATTGGAAGTCCAAGCCAAGGAAAACCGTTATCTGTTTGCTGTCAAAGCGGAGATCTTGTTTAGACGTGTGTAGGTGACCGACTGTCTTTGCAAACACAATTATAGAAGATTTGCTGTCGTAAGAACAGCTGAAAGAGAACGCCTTCCTTCCAGGCAATAGTACACCTAATCCATATTTTATTAGCAGAGATAGATATATATTTTTTAACAAAATGGACAACATCTCATTGACGCCGCTGACAGCACGTTAAACGTCTTTGTAAAAGGGACTGCTTGGGGCTACGGCCATCTTTCTTATGTGGGAAAACAAATATTGGCACCGGCAGCTGATGTGTGCTTCATTACAGGATGGGCGACCTGATGTTATGATTGCTCTTTAATATTACATGAAAGCAATAATGCTAGAGAGACGTGCGTGAGACCATGTCATGTTTTTACTTTCTAATTTACTTTTTTATTGAAGGAAAATATGTAAAGTGCTGAAGTTCAGGCTAAATACAGAGATGAAAGACATGTCAGGGAGCGGTGTTGCCTATCAATGGATTTGTACATCTACCCATCCAGTCCTGGGATTTAAAGGGGTTGTAAAGGAATTTATTTATTTTTTTCCCTAAATAGCTTCCTCTACCTTAGTGCAGTCCTCCTTCACTTACCTCCTCCTTCGATTTTGCTTTTAAATGTTCTTATTTCTTCTGAGAAATCCTCACTTCCTGTTCTTCTGTCTGTAACTACACACCGTAATGCGAGGCTTTTTCCCTGGTTTGGAGAAAGCCTCTTGAGGGGGGAGGGGACGAGCAGGCAAGTCAGGACACTCTCTACTTTGCAGATAAAGTAGCTGTGTGTTAGTGGGCGTCCTGACACTCCTGCTCGCCCCCTTCCCCCTCAAGAGGCTTTCTTCACACCAGGGAGAAAGCCTTGCATTACTGTGTGGAGTTACAGACAGAAGAACAGGAAGTGAGGATTTCTCAGAAGAAATAAGGACATTTTAAAAGCAAAATGGAAGGATGAGGTAAGTGAAGGAGGACTGCACTAAGGTAAAGGAAGATATTTAGGGAAACAAATGTTTTCCTTTACAACACCTTTAAGCCTTGTTTACTCGGCAAGAACCAGCAAGAAACCTGTTGGCAGTGCTTTCTTGCCGAGTACACCGAGCGTGTGTACGAGGCTTTCAGGTTTCTCCTCAAAAAAACTGCCTAAAATCTCGACAAGAAAAATAGAGAACCTGCTCTCTATTTTCTCGTTGTGATTCTCGGCAGTGTTTTCCTGCCGAGAAACCCGACAGTGTGTATACTTACCTGTCGCCGTGGAAACCCGCGCATGCTCGAAATGACTTTGACGCATGCGCGGTAGCTTCCTAGGCATAGGTAGGGTGCAGCAAGATGGCGGCGATGGCATCGAATGTGACAAGTGCATGCTCTTCATACGCGATGACGTCACCACGTTCTTGCCTTCCTAAAGAACCGCGCTTCTTTTGAAAGGAGTGTCTGTACACTCGGGCGGCAAGAGATTCTTGTCAAGAATCTCTTCAGGGAAAACAACGTTTTTTTCCTGACGAGATTCTGGCCTGTGTGTACAGGGCTTGTCACAGTTCTGTCTCGCAAGGCAGAAGACCTTTTGGTTTTCCTCTACTGCACTTAAAGTGGATGTCACAATGTAGAGTATAAGATTTCCCATCATCTGTGCACAGTCTTGCCACACAGAGTTAATCCTCTTTTATTGTTCAGTGAAATAAAACGGACTTACAGAGAAAAACCTTAGTCCGTTCCGCCCCCTTGCTGTGAGTGACAGGTTATTTACATATCTCATGCACTAGCCTGGAGACGGGCATTATTTTTTAATTCCCACCTCCACTCCTTTTCTGAAGTCATGTGGTTACTTTTCTGGATTTTGACTGGATGTTGGTGATCATAGCAGAATTTAGTGTAAGGAATACACAGGAGAAAATGCATGTTGACAAGGGGAGTGTAGAGGTGGGCGGGGAGTCTACTGACATCACAACACCACCCACCAAGCTCCAGACAACAGACCCACCCACAGAATCTGCATTTTTTTCAGTTCTTATAACAGACAGAGGGGAGACATTTGTCAGGTAAGGATACATGCAGGAGGCATCTATATCCTTATAGATCAGCACTATGGCAGTAGTTTAGAAAGTAGTTTAGAAAGGATGAGAGTGGCTTTACATCCACTTTAAAGTGGAGTTCCACCCATTTTTTTATGTTTGTCTGTGCTGCATGCCCTAATCTCATAGGGCCAGATTCAGGAACAGTTAGGCTGGCGGATCCAGTGATCCGCCAGCCTAACTGTGACTTTAAGCCGGCGTTTCTGTTTTCTGTAACCAGAAAACAAGAAACGCCGGGTTGAAGCTCCGATGCGAGCAGCGTAACTGAGTTTCGCCATCGCATCATTACTTCAACTTAAAAATGGCGCCGGGGGCGTTCCCGCCGATTTCCGCTCAAAAAATATGTTAATGAGCGGAAATCGGCAATTCACGATCGCATTCCGGCGCGACGCAGTGACGTTACGACGTTTCCGGACGGGATACGCGGCGCATAGATATACCTACATGGGGTTGGAGTATCCTATGTTAGGTATAGGCGTCGTCATCGCGTCGGAAAAAAAAAAAAAAAAACGTCGCTTGCGTAAAACGTTCATGAATGGGAATGTGACGTCATTGACGTTCATTCACAAAATTTGGAGCATGCGCACGGGGATGTTTTAACACTCGACGCATGCGCAGTACGTTTGCGGCGGGAACGCGCTTCGTTTAAATACTACACGCCCCGTACCCGCCCAATTTGAATTCCGCCGGCTCATTTGCGATGCGCTGCCGCAACTTTAGGAGCAAGTGCTTCGTGAATGACAGCACTTGCTCCTAAAATTTCTGCAGCGTAACGCAAATGAGAAGCGTTACTCCGGAGCAAAGATGCTCCCATCTACCTGAATCTGGCCCATAGTGTTCAGAATGGACAATTTTTATTTATTTTGTTGCTTGTAAATACCTTTATTTTGTAGTCCTTCATTACTTCCTCCTCCTTATTAGCCTAGGCTATTAGGTCACAAGGCTATTTGCAAGGGTTTCTGAGATCGGCATCATGTTTCCCAGTAGTCCTTGCAAACCTGACTGAAACCTATTGCATTGCTTGTGCAGCACTGAGCATGTGCGAGATATGCAAAGCTGAAATCCAGGAAGTCATACAGTCTGGCTTCATGATGCCCACACTTAAGATGGCCACGGTCTATTTCTAGATTATAAACTATCTAAGTAACAACCTAACAAAACTGACCTTAGTTTACAGACTAACTTTACTAGAATACATTAAGCTTGTGTATTACAGGGGTATTTATATTTAAAAAGTCAAATTGTGGGTGGAACTCCCCTTTAAGTAACACTTATGCCACGAACACACGGTTGGAATTTCCGACAACAAATGTTCGATGTGAGCTTGTTGTCGGAAAATCCGACCGTGTGTAGGCTCCATCCGACATTTGCTGTCAGAATTTCCGACAACAAATGTTTGAGATCTGGTTCTCATTTTTTCCTGCAACAAAAGTTCTTGACGGAAATTCTGGTTGTGTGTAGCCAATTCCAACGCACAAAAATCCTACGCATGCTCGGAATCAAGCAGAAGAGCCGCACTGCCTAATGAACTTCATTTTTCTCGGCTCATCGTACGTGTTGTACGTCACCGCGTTCTTGACGTTCTGAATTTTCGACATTTGTGTGTATGCAAGACAAGTTTGAGCCAACATCCGTCGGAAAAAAAGCCAGGGCTTTGTTGTCTGAATGTCCAATCGTGTGTACGTGGCATCAGGGTCCATTTAGCTATGACTACCTTTAGTGTGAAACGCGTCAGTTTGTACCTTGTTTGCTGTGGCATGTATCCTGTGTTTTTCATTGTGCAATAAAAGCAACAAGTTTTGGCTTGCGGCTGTCCAGAAATCCTTCCTTCATTTTGCATTGTCCATTTACACCAGGTGTGATGGAACCCAGCGCAGTCCCAACACAGAGCAATGCAACGATCACTTTCTATCAAGCAGTACTTATTAAACCAAACTTGTCATGAGAGCAATGCAGAGGCTGATTTTTGGCGTTCTTGGTCACATCTCTGCAACAAGCATGTAGCAAGTGAAGTCAGGACACCTAATCTGCATGCTTGTTTGGATAAAGTAACCCGTTCCTTTAATTGATCCCACAAATGTTTATTATGCTATGAATATCCATTTCTCTGTTTCACAGAGTCTCTGCACCTTGGGAACTTGCTTGTGAAGTACGGATACATCTACCCCCTGAAGGACCCCAGGAACCTCATTCTGAGAGCAGACGATTCCCCATACAGGTTCCAGGTAATCTACAGAAGACTAATAGTATAGTATATACTGCACATAGGAGTTCTTTAGAGCACCCATTCTCCACCAGGGTTCTGTGGGGTTTAGGGTTTCGCCAACAAGTGGTCTGTGGACCACTGATGTTCCACGAGAAAATGTTGGTGGTCCCCAGGAGTTTTGCTACAAATCAACAATGTGGCGGATGTATACCACAAATGTTGTTTCCAGTGCTGTTCTCAATCTGAGTGAGTGAGTAACTTATATAGCTCTACAAATGCAAACTAAATCTCCTCAAGTCGCTGTAACCAATGTGGTCGTCCAGTCATGTTTCAGTCTTAAGTTTTTTTCTGAAGGTCCGATGATTTTCCTCCATCCAAATGTCTGAGGGTAGAGCATTTCATAACCAAGGTCCTTGGACAGTGAATCTGTCAATACTGTCAGCATGCTTTGATACCCGATGCTTCCTCTGTACTGTAGTTCCAACTCCTGTGAACTCAGAGAGAGGCACTGGGAGTAGTGCAGAGAGTGGGAGGTGAGGAAGGGAGGGAGTGAGAAGAAGACTTCCAATGACATTGCTGATCACAGACTGTGCAAAGGAGCACGGAGCTCGAGCACGTAGATAGATAATGAGTTTAGATCCAATGATGAGTCTGTGTAAGGCAGCAGTGTGATGCAAAGTGTGGGAGTAATGGGGGGCGGAGCTGGGGGGCAAAGAGCTGGAGCATTGTGTTTATAAGCCTATAAAATACATGTTAGTGGTCCGTGGGATTCAAAACCTAGCCTCAGGGAGCATTCTTTTTATTGACCACCAGTGGTGTAAGGGGCATTTTCCCACTGACCTCCAATGAATTGGTTTTAGTAAGGGTTCCCGAGACCCCCACATTTTTTTTTTGCGGTTCCTCTGGGGAAAAAGAGGTTGAGAAAGGTTGCTTTAGAGGAATCCTTTTGTTGGGAAAAATTTGGAGCATTGTGTGTATAAATATAATAAATAAATCCGAAGGACCGTTCTCATTGCTTAACCGATGAAGCTGACTGATGGTCTGATGTGCCTACACACCATCGGTTAAAAAAACGATTGTGTTAGAACGCGGTGACGTAAAACACAACGACGTGCTGAAAAAAATGAGGTTCAATGCTTCCAAGCATGCGTCGACTCGATTTTGAGCATGCGCGGCTTTTTAACCGATGCTTTTGCATAATAACGATCTGTTTTGACCTATCGGTTAGGCGTCCATCAGTTAAATTTTAAAGCAAGTTCTCTTTTTTTTGACTGAAGGATAACTGACCGATGGGGCCCACACACGATCGGTTTGGACCGATGAAACGGACCTTCAGTCCGTTTTCATCGGTTTTGACCGATCGTGTGTACGCGGCCTTAGAGGTAGGCAGGGTTCAAAATTGTGAGTTTAGTGGTCGGCGATGTCCGAAAGGTTGGAGACCACTGCTTTAGAGGTTGCTAGAGGTTCCTCGAGCAGCAGCTTATTGACCTCCTACTTGATGGTGCCTCCATAGTTCAAGGACTAATGCCACTTGACAAAGCCAGTGGCATGACACCAATCATTTTTTTTAGCTGTAGGTAAGGGTGGCATTCTGACCTCCACTCTAACCCTAGGTTCACACTTGGGCAGCTTTGAAGCCTGAGCTAAATGCGCTGATGTGCCTGCGTCTCTATAGAGCAGCGCGTTTTGGTTGCAGGAGCGGGAACAACTGCGATTCCTGCACCTGCAACCACCCCGCACAGTGTGAACCTAGCCTGAGGGAGCATTCTTCTTACTGACCACCAGTGTAAAGGGCATTTTCCCATTGACCCCCAATGAATTGGTTTTAGTAAGGGTTCCCGAGACCCCCACATTTTTTTTTTTTTAGCGGTTCCTCTGGGATAAAGAGGTTAAGAAAGGCTGCTTTAGAGGCAGGGCTGGTGCAAGGATTTGTGACACCCTAGGTGAAACCTAATTTTGATGCCCCTATTGGTTCCAACCCTGACTCCACCCCCTTTGTGCAGCGCATGTGACAGGAGGTGGCGCAATAGAGAAAACATTGACTCTGCTTCCTCTAGCAGTGGCTCTAATGCTGCACAGCACCTCTAATTACACCACTTGTTGGATGGAGCAGCTGCCTGAGTTTGTTTCTAGCTGCAGCCTGCAGAGCATGCAGACGCAGAGGGAAACCAGCGGCCGGGCTGCCCTAGGCAGCATTGCGTCCTAGGCGGCTGCCTAGTTTGCCTAGTGGTTGCACCTGCCCTGTTTAACCTCCCTGGCGGTATGATTCTTTCAGATTTTAGGTGCTGAAAGCGGTACCATTATTTGCAAGGGAATTTGGCGTTTTATACTGTAGGCTTGTAATTCTTAGGAATAACTCACTGAAATCTATCCAAAAATCTATCCAAACAAGAGTCTATTTTTTTTTTTTTTTATTAAAAATTACAATATAATAAATAATTATAAAAAATTATAACAAATAATAATATAATTATAGTAAAAATTATTCAATAATCAAATCAAAATCACTGAAATTTGCTCAGTTGCAGAATTTTTGCTGTCATTATTTTTTTTTTTTTATGACGAATTTCCCCATAAATCGTTATCGCTAAATTCTGCAAGTGATTCTGATTTATTATCGCTGTTTTTTAGCTGCTCTAAAACAATTTTTGCCATAAAGGGACACTTTTGGTTGCTATGGGCAATCTACAGTTTGCAGGGAGAAAGAACAGTTTTTATTATATAAAAGGACATGTAGTGTACAGGGCAGACCACTAGGGACATGGGGGGTGTGTATTTTTTACATACAGTACTGTAATCTATAAGATTACAGTGTACTGTATGTATAGTGTTTGTTTACTTTTTTGAATTTGGCGCCGTTCCCCCCCCTACGTCGCGACGCTCGCAGGGAAGGAAAACGGCGGTACACACAGCATCAGGCGGACATCCGGCCGCCGTGTACTGCGGGGATTCATCGCTGGATCGCAGAGAAAAGGTAAGTAAACTCTTTTCTGCATCCAGCGAGGCAAGTCCGTGTGTGGCACGGGGTTACCGATCGTAGCTTAAAAATCTCACCCCGTGCCACACACGGGAAGACCGCCAGGGAGGTTAAAGGAAACCTGTTGTGGGAAAATCGCGGTGCTGGCAGCGCGCGCGACCCACGGCTGGGCAGTTAAAGGGCAACGTACCTGTACGCGCCTGTGCCCAGCCGTGCCATTCTGCCGACGTATATCGGCGTTAGGCGGTCCTCAAGTGGTTGAAGTAGCATAGTGCCATATAGCACAAATTCCCTGGTTATGAAGGGGCTAAAACCTTCTGGAGCTCATGTGGGTAAATTGCATTGGATTCAACTTCTGTGTCTTATTGAAGAGTTAAAGTCGATGTAAACCCCCAAAAAAAATGTTTTTATTTTTTTTGATGTCACAAGGTAGAGTATAAGATTTCCTATCATCTGTGCCCAGTCTTGCCACACAGAGTTAATCCAGATCTGAGTAATCCTCTTTCAATGTTCAGTAAAATGAACAGCCTTCCAGATAAAAACCTGTCTAAATAAAAAGTCAGTTTTCTCTCTTCTTGCTTTGAGTGAGAGGTTATTTACATATCTAGCTTGGACGTGTTTATCATATGTTATGTTATGTTTATCAAAACATGAGGTATAAAAAGTGAGAAATCCACCCCTCCCCCACATAACACATCCTGGTAATATACAATGAACTTTGGATCACCTCATATTATGATAAACAAAACCTAACATATGATAAGCATTTCCTAGCTAGATATGTAAATAACCTGTCACTGAAAACAAAAACAGAGAAACGGACTTTATAATTTGGCAAGTTTTTATCTGGAATTCTGTTAATTTGCACTGAACAATAAAAGAGGATTACTCAGCGCTGGATTAACTCTGTGTGGCAAGACTGGGCACAGATGATAGAAAATCTTATACTCTACATTGTGACATCAAAAAAAATAAAAAAAATGTTGGGGTTTACATCCACTTTAAGCTGCATGTGGATGCTGCCAAGTCAGCAGGTGACAGACTGGGTCTAAGGAGGTGTGTCAATGCATAAAGTGGCATTTGAAACGGAACAGGAATAACAGGAGTATTGGAGCTTACAAGGGAAATGTTCATGTTGTACCAAAGAGTTCTTTTACGTTCTGCCTTCGCTAATCTGTATTCGTTTGCACGTTACCAATATCGAGTTCTACTTTCTAATCTCCTCCCGAGTCCTCAGAGGAAAACCTGCATTCTGACGCCCCTCGAGTACAGCTTGGCTTTGACTAGTTACAAGAACAGCTGTATCACTTCCTCCCCTGAACTCCCCTGTGGACCACGATATAAATAGTATCCAGGGACACGGAGGATTAAAATAGTAGAAAGTTTACTTCCATTACCGTAAAAACATAATTCACAAATGTCTATGTGTGTCATATATGATAAATGGTGCAGCTAATGGACCAGTCGGGGGACTGTTTATAAAAGGCAGAAAGTAACTCTTGGACATTTTTGTCACAGGAAAATGTTTCTCCCATATACACTGTACTACCAAAAGTATTGTGACACCTGCCTTTACACGCAAATTTAATTTAATGGCATCCCAGTTTTGGTCCGTAGGGTTCAACATTGAGTTGGCCCCGCCCGTTGCAGCTATAACAGCTTCAGCTCTTCTGGGAAGGCCGTCCACAAGGTTTAGGAGTGTGTCTATGGGAATGTTTGACCATTCTTCCAGAGGAGCATTTGTGAGGCCAGGAACTGATGTTGCACAAGAAGGCCTGGTTCTCAGTCTCTGCTCTAATTCATCCCAAAGGTGTTCTATCGGGTTGAGGTCAGGACTCTGTGCAGGCCAGTCAAGTTCCTCCACCCAAAACTCGCTCATCCGTGTCTTTATGGACCGTTCTTTGTGCACTGGTGTGCAGTCATGTTGGAACAGGACGGGGTAATCCCAAAATATTCTCACAAAGTTGGGAGCATGAAATTGTCCAAAATGTCTTGGTATGCTGATGCCTTAAGAGTTCCCTTTCCTGGAACTAAGGGACCATGCCCAACCCCTGAAAAACAACCCCACGCCATTATCCCCCCCTAAGCCTAGGGTGTCCATCTGCATGCCTCACTGTGTCCATGCCTCACTGTGTCCATGCCTCACTGTGTCCATGCCTCACTGTGTCCATGCCTCACTGTGTCCATGCCTCACTGTGTCCATGCCTCGCACTGTGTCCATGCCTCACTGTGTCCATGCCTCACTGTGCCCATGCCTCACTGTGCCCATGCCTCACTGTGCCCATGCCTCACTGTGCCCATGCCTCACTGTGCCCATGCCTCACTGTGTCCATGCCTTACTGTGCCCATGCCTCACTGTGTCCATGCCTCACTGTGTCCATGCCTCACTGTGTCCATGCCTCACTGTGTCCATGCCTCACTGTGTCCATGCCTCACTGTGTCCATGCCTCACTGTGTCCATGCCTCACTGTGCCCATGACTAGACTGACGTTTAACATGGGAGTCTATGGAAGGGGTGCCCGGCTTTGATAAATCGTTTCTCCCCAGCCGTAGGTCCTCCAGACAACACTTGTAGAGGAGAAAGTGTAGTGTGCCAAGTTCCGGGTCCAGGGGACCTACGATCGGCCAGTACCCGGTCCCCAAATTCACCATTAAATTACCATTACCATTTAACATTGGAGTCTATGAAGGTTGGGGTTCAGGGGACTAATGGCCGGCCAGTACCGGGTCCCCAAAGTCCAGGAGATCAAAAAGGTGACCCGAGTATAAGCCGAGGGGGGCATTTTCAGCACAAAATAGTGTGCTGAAAAACTCGGCTTATACTCAAGTATATACGGTATTTTAAATGTGTATTTAGCTGTTTGCCTGGAGTTCAGCTTTAACGGTTATCTGTGGGTGGCCTTGCACGGTGTTAAACCATTCCTCATCCTGCTACTGTATTGATGACTCTTCCCGAGTTTAATTTCCTCGCCATCGCTCAGTTCAACAATCAGCGTATATTGTGCCCCAGGGCTTCCTCTCCCACCAGATTCTCCCGAGAAAATTGTCAGATAATTGGAGTTTCCTATACCCCCAGGACCAGGGAGGCTGTAAATAGCTGGAATTAGAATAGATTCTGCTATGAAATAAATGATCTAAACTGAGAGAGAAAGTTCGAGCTACGTCACCTTCCCAAGCTTCTCATTACATGAAACTTTCTGTATGCCCTTGAGGTCATTGCTATAAATTTGTAACTGCCTTACAAACTGCGTAATGAATGATATTAGGGAAGGATTAATGCCAAATACAAAAAAAAAAGCTGAAGTCAGAACATTCATGAATTTTGTTTTAAAGCAAAACTCCATGTTTGAAAAAGAAAATGACCCAGGATTAGTAAAGCAGCCTTTGCAGCTATACTTACATTCAATCCAGTGCTGCTGCCCACTCGTCCGCTAGACGGCACCGGTGTTCTGAGTTCAATGATGACCAACAGCATTCAACCTACGTACTGTGAGATCAGGCTGTCATGAACACACCCTAAGGCCAGTGATGGGGAACCTTGGCACTCCAGATGTTTTGGAACTACATTTCCCACAATGCTCAACTATACTACTGCATGACCATCATGGAATTTATTTCCTAAACATCTGGGGTGCCAAAATTCACCATCACATTACTGCTTCAGTCTTTCTAAAGAAGGAATCGTACTTCCATTTTTATCAGTGTGTTCTGTTCTACATTACATGTAGTACTTTGTCCCATGATCCTATGTGCTGTCTAAAGCCTGGTACACACGATTGGATTTTCAGACGGGGATTGTGTGATGGCAGGATGTTGTCGGATAATCCGACCGTTTTGTATGCTCTATTGGACAATTGGGATAGCATGCTTTACAATTTTCCGACAACAAATGTTTGATGTCGGATTATCCGATCGTGTGTACACAAGTCTGTCACACAAAAATCCAAAGTACAAACACACATGCTCGGAAGCAATGCTAACCATAACACAACATTAGCAGAAGTTGCCCAAAGGGTGGCGCTAAAAAGCAGAAAAAACACATAGTTTTTTGTTTGTTGGTCGACAATTCTTTGCCGTAAGTATGCAATACAAGTTTACTGGCAACGCCCTTCAGACAAAAGTCAGAGGCTTTGTCCGATGGAAATCCGATCGTGTGTACGAGGCTTGAGGCTAAAGCCTCATACACACGATCGGACTTCCATCTGACTTTTCCGTGGATTTTGCTCCAAATGGGCGTTGGCAGTGAAGTTGTTCTGCATACAGACGGCAGGACTTTTTCAGCCAACTTTCACCAAATCACGTGGTTTTTCAACTCTTTACTGCCACCCTGTGGGCAACTTCTGATATTGTCTTTAGCATTGATCTTTAGCATTGGTTCTGAGAAAGGGTGTTTTGTACTTTCGACTTTAGTCCGATGGACTTGTGTACACACGATTGGATTATCCTCCATTGGACACTTGTTGTCGAAAAGTTTGAGAGCATTCACACCGAACATTTGTCTGATGAAAAAGTTAAAAAAATTGTCCGATGGAGTGTACAGATGGTCGGATTGTCCGATCAAACACGTCTGTCGGACCGTTTTTGTCAAAAAGTCCTATCGTGTGTCTGGGCCTTTACTTTTTTTTGGAGCTGTTATAGCTGCAAAGGGTGACCCAACTTAATATTGAACTCTACGGGCTAAGATTTATGCCTCGTACACACGATCGTTTTTCTCTGCAGGAAAAAAATACAACGTTTTTCCCAATGGGATTCCTCTCAGGCCTGCCTTGCAAACACACGTTCAGGCCGAATACCGCCCGTCCAAAGCGCGGTGACGTACACCACGTACAAAGGCACTATAAAGGGGAAGTTCCATTCAAACTGCACCACCCTTTGGGCTGCTTTTGCTGATTTTGTGTTACAGTCCGTTACAGCGTGACGAATGTGCTATCTCCATTCCGAACACTAGTTTTACCAGAACAAGCGCTCCCGTCTCGTACTTGATTCTAAGCATGCGCGTTTATTTTTCCCCCTCGGAAAAGCATACACACGACGGGAAAAAGACCGCCGGGCATCCCGGCGGGGAAAAAGAGAACCTGTTTACTTTTTCCCCGCTGGGATTTCCGGCGGTTTTCCTGTCTGGAAAACTATGATGGAGCATACACACGGACAGTTTTCCCAGCCAAAAGCTGTCCTGGCAGTTTTTCCGACGAGAAAACCATTACGTTTTTATGTGTGTGTGTAAAATCAGGTGTCCCAATACTTTTGGTAATAGTGTGTGTGTGTGTGTGTGTGTGTATATATATATATATATATATATATATATATATATATACACATACACACACAGTTGCAAGAAAAAGTATGTGAACCCTTGGTCATAAAATGTGATCTGATCTTCATCTAAGTCACAACAATAGACAATCACAGTCTGCTTAAACTAATAACACACAAATAATTAAATGTTACCAGAACACACCATGTAAACATTCACAGTGCAGGTGGAAAAAGTATGTGAACACCTCCTAGACTAATGACATCTCTAAAAGCTAATTGGAGTGAGCAGTCCAATCAATGAGATGAGATTGGAGGTGTTGGTTTCAGCTGCCCTGCCCTATAAAAATCACACACCAGTTCTGGGTTTGCTTTTCACAAGAAGCATTGCCTGATGTGAATGATGCCTCGCACAAAAGAGCCCTCAGAAGACCTACAATTAGGAATTGTTGACATAAAGCTGGAAAGGGTTATAAAAGTATCTCCAAAAGCCTTGCTGTTTATCAGTCCATAGTAAGACAAATTGACTATAAATGGAGAAAGTTCAGCACTGCTGCTACTCTCCCTAGGAGTGGCCGTCCTGTAAAGATGACTGTAATGCCGCGTACACGCGGTCGTTTTTTGTGATGAAGAAAAAACTGACGTTTTAAAAAACATCATTTAAAATGATCGTGTGTGGGCAAAACGTCGTTTTATGTCTTCAAAAAAACAACCAAAAAAAAATTTCAACCCACTTGAATTTTTTATGTCGTTTTTTGTGTCATAAAAAATGATCGTGTGTGGGCAAAACGACATTTAAAACAATGTTTTTAAACCCGCGCATGCTCAGAAGCAAGTTATGAGATGGGAGCTTCAATGGAACAGAGTGCCGTCGAACGTGGTGTACGTAACTGCGCTTTGCAAGAGCATTTTCAGAAAACGATGGTGTGTACGCAACATCGTTTTTTTACAAGACAAAAAACGACCGTGTGTATGCGGTGTAAGAGCACAGCGCAGACTGCTCAGTGAGGTGAAGAAGAATTTTAGAGTGTCAGCTAAAGACTTACAAAAGTCTCTGGCATATGCTAACATCCCTGTTAGCGAATCTACGATACGTAAAACACTAAACAAAAATGGATTTTTATGGGAGGATACCACAGAGGAATCCACTGCTGTCCAAAAAAAACATTGCTGCACGTTTACAGTTTGCACCAGAGCACCTGGAGGTTCCACAGCAGTACTGGCAAATATTCTGTGGACAGATGAAACCAAAGTTGAGTTGTTTGGAAGAAACACACACCACCAACATCAAAACCTCATCCTAACTGTGAAGTATGGTGGTGGGGCATCATGGTTTGGGGCTGCTTTGCTGCATCAGGGCCTGGATGGATTGCTATCATCGAAGGAAAAATTAATTCCCAAGTTTATCAAGACATTTTGCAGGAGAACTTAAGGCCATCTGTCCACCAGCTGAAGCTTAACAGAAGATGGGTGTTGCAACAGGAGTCAGAGTCCTGACCTCAACCCGATTGAGATGCTGTGGCATGACCTCAAGAAAGCGATTCACACCAGACATCCCAAGAATATTGCTGAACTCAAACAGTTCTGTAAAGAGGAATGGTGAAGAATTACTCCTGAGCGTTATGCACGACTGATCTGCAACTACAGGAAACGTTTGGTTGAAGGTAGTGCTGCCAAAGGAGGTTCAACCAGTTATTAAATCCAAGGGTTCACAAACTTTTTCCACCTGCACTGTGAATATTTACATGGTGTGTTCAATAAAAACATGGTAACATTTAATTCTTTGTGTGTTATTAGTTTAACCACTTAAGACCCAGACCAAAATGCAGGTAAAGGACCTGGTCAGTTTTTGCGATTCGGCACTGCGTCCCTTTAACTGACAAATGCACGGTCGTGCGACTAGGCTCCCAAACAAAATTGGCGTCCTTTTTTTCCCACAAATAGAGCTTTCTTTTGGTGGTATTTGATCACCTCTGCGGTTTTTATTTTTTGCGCTATAAATAATAATAGAGCAACAATTTTGAAAAAAATGCAATATTTTTTCCTCTTTGCTATAATAAATATCCCCCAAAAATATATAAAAAAAACATTTTTTTTCCTCAGTTTAGGCCGATACGTATTCTTCTACATATTTTTGGTAAAAAAATTGCAATAAGCGTTTATCAAATGGTTTGCGCAAAATGTATAGCGTTTACAAAATAGGGGATAGTTTCATTTCATTTTTATTAATATTTTTATTTTTTTACTATTAATCGCGGCGATAAGCGATTTTTTTTTCTTGACCGTGACATTATGCCCGACACATTGCCCTTTTTGACACATTTTTGGGACCATTGTCATTTTTACAGCAAAACATGCTATATAAATACATTGTTTACTGTGAAAATGACAATTGCAGTTTGGGAGTTAACCACTAGGGGGCGCTGAAGGCGTTAAGTGTGACCTCATATGTGTTTCTAAACTGTAGGGGGGCGGGGCTGGACGTGTAACATCATTGATTGTGTTTCCCTATATCAGGGAACACACGATCAATGACACCGCCACAGTGGAGAACGGGGAAGCTGTGTTTACACACAGCTCTCCCCGTTCTTCAGCTCCGGGGATTGATCGCAGGACTCCAGCGGCGATCGGGTCTGTGGGTGCCGCGGTCACGGAGCTTCGGACTGGGTCGCAGGCACGCGCCCGCGACCCACGGCTGGGCACTTAAAGAGGACGTACAGGTACGTGCTTGTGCCCAGCTGTGCCATTCTGACGACGTATATGTGCAGGAGAGCGGTCCTTAAGTGGTTAAGCAGACTGTGATTGTCTATTGTTATGAATAGGGTTGTCCCGATACCACTTTTTTAGGACCGAGTACAAGTACCGATACTTTTTTTCAAGTAGTCGCCGAAACTGAATACCGATACTTTTTTTAAACGTGTCCCCAAATGCAGCCATGTCCCCCACATATTGCAGCCATGTCCCCCACATATTGCAGCCATGTCCCCCACATATTGCAGCCATGTCCCCCACATATTGCAGCCATGTCCCCCCCATATTGCAGCCATGCCCCCCCTACCTGATGATGATGCCGCCGCCGCCGTATATACAAAGCCGCCGCCGCCGCAAACATTATAGGCAGTGCCTTTCAATAGCTATTTTCCCTGCCGCGCGCAAAGTGAAGGACACTCCCTCTTGCTCGGGATTGGACAGATCCGAGCAAGGGGGAGTGTCTATACACACGCAACTATTTAAAGGTGCCTATAATGTTCGTGGCGGCGGCTTTGTATATACGGCGGCGGGGTCGGATTCGCTTATGCGGCAGGGGCGGCGGAAGCGGGGGGGGGGGGGGCAGTATTCTATTTGGGTATCGGGGGTATTTGCGGGAGTACAAGTACTCCCGCAAATACTCGGTATCGGTCCTCATACTGATACTACTATTGGTATCGGGACAACCCTAGTTATAAAGATCAGATCACATTTTATGACCAATTTGTGCAGAAATCCATATCATTCCAAAGGGGTTCACATACTTTTTCTTGCAACTGTGTGTGTGTGTGTATATATATATATATATATATATATATATATATATATATATATATATATATATATATATATATATATATATATATATATATATATATATGAATTCATTCTACTCCTCGACCACAAAAGCAAGAAAATTATACCGGGCACATAGGCAGTAGTACTCATAACAACTCAAGATGTCCTTTTTTCTTCTTCCTTTTTTTTTCCTGTAAATAGTTGTCTCAGCCGTATAATGAATATTTGTAGACCTCAAATCCCTGGCACAAATGAGAGGCTGGCAGCGCCGAGATAACAAGGGCACTGCCCTTAAGGTACGCGCTGCTAAATTTGGAGCAAATCAGAGGATTATGTCAGGAACAGTTTTAGTTACGAACATCCAGAGATCCTCACAAAAGCAACGGGACATTTATTGTGACAGGAGCGGCTCCCAATATGGCAAGGAGTAGTGCCATCGCTCTGTAATTACCGCAGTCTGTCAGGAACACTATGGGCCTGGCAGACGCAACGCTGCTCCTCCGGGGGCACAGAACAAAACAAAGAGAGAGGCATGTCTGGGAGAAGATTGATTTAACTAGCCTGAAACACAGGATCTGACCAAATCTTGTTTTCTAATAGCAGGGGAGCTAAATATAGCGCAACGTCTCTGCCTGTGTCACCGCGAGACGCCAAAAAAAGGTTTCTAAGCACGCATGTTTTTTTTTTTTTTTTAGTATTGGAATACAATATTAATTCCAAATTTTGGATGACATCAGGTTTGGACTGAATTTTACGGGGGTGTGTCCAGATTTGAATTTTAGAGTTTTTTTTGGTGGTTTAGGTCCCCAAAAAGGTGAAGGCCATGCTGGAATAGAAAAGGGCCTTCTTCCAGTGATCTTACTACCTTCCTGAGGAATGGGTAGGGTTGCCACCTGTCCGGGATTCACCCAGACACTTTAGGTTTGGAATCATGCGTCCGGGTTTCAGACTGCCTGAGACCTGGACACATTATTTAGACTGGACAATGGCTTCCCAGCAGGATTGCTGGCTCCAGTTGTCTTAGCTGAGAGTGTCTGTTTGTACACATGGTCGGACTTTTGACCATGCAAAAGTCCTCCGTGAGTCCGTCGGAAGTCCGACGGAAAGAAAGAGAACATGTTCTCTATCTAAGGTCTGTCGGAAATTCCTGAAAAAAAAAGTCAGATGGAGACTACACACGGCCGGACTTGTCTGACTTTTTTCTTGCTCCCACTTCCAGGCATAGCTAGCCGAGCCACCCGCGGCTATCTACGCCACATCTGGCGCCTCCTCCGCCCCCCCGCTGTCTTCTGGGAGACACACAGGTCCCAAAAGACAGCAGGACCAGTGGGACCAGTGGGATCCTTACCGAAGATATCGGCGCCTCCACCCGAGAGCCCGAGGGATAGATCATTGTGGGCGCCGACACCCAAGAGTGCTGACATTGCGGGTAAGTGTCCATATTTTAAAAGTCAGCAGTTGCAGTATTTGTAGCTGCTGACTTAAAAAAAAAAAAAAGATCTAGAGCTGGTGTGATGATGTTTTCCTGCTTACAGCTTTCAGTTGGGTTATTCCAACCGACTACCCATGAAAGGTGCAATTTTCCCACTGACCACCAATAAAATGGGTTTAGCAGAGGTTCCTTTAGACCTGGAAATAATTTAAAGGTTACTCTAGGGCAGTGGTCCACAACCTGGGGTTCGGGACCTCCTCGGGGGTCGAATGGCGATTTGCCAGGGGTCACCGAATCCTGGGCTATTCCCAAAGCCTGCACCACTCTCCTAGCCTTTTCGCGACCGAGACAGAAACACAGTGAGTAACACTACCTGTGATTAGAGTTGCCATTAAAAGTCCCCACTACAGTTCTCAGATCAGCAGATGGCCTTGATCAAGAGCACCCAAGTTGGCTGATCAGAACTCCCTGCCAGCACTGCCACTCATCCCACCCCCCACCAGCACTGCCACTTATCCCACCCTCCACCAGCAATGCCACTGATCCCACCCCCCACCAGCAATGCCACTGGTCCCCCCCCCCCACCAGCGCTGCCAATGGTCCCACCCCCCCACCAGCGCTGCCAATGGTCCCACCCCCCCACCAGCACTGCCACTAATCCCACCCCCCACCAGCACTGCCACTGTTCCCACCACCCACCAGCACTGCCACTCATTGCATTCCCTCTACCAAGGAGTAAGAGAAGGAATACAAATAAAGAATACATTGAAAAGGAGAGAAAAAGAAGGGTAGGAACAAAGAAAAAGGGGAGAGAAAGAATAATATAAAGAACAATAAGCTAGAGAGAGGAATGGGGAGAAAAAAACAAGAAATTAGGATAGAGTGAGATAAAAGGGAAAGAAAGAACAAAGAGAAAGAGTGGTACATCCTAAAATGTCTGTGGGTGAAAAGGGACTCGGGGAGCACTAAATGTCTGTGGGTTAGGGGCGCAAATTACTTGGCCTGCCTTGGGTGCCGACAACCCACACTACGAAAATAATTTTGCTGTTAGGGGTCCCCACAACTTTGGAAAATGTATCAAGGGGTCACGGCACTAGCACGGTTGAGAACCCCTGCTCTAGTGTAAAATGTTTGAGAAAATCTTGACTAATGCATTTGTTATTTCACATCGGATTTTTGTTTTCTAGACCCCATACTTCTGGACAACCAACAAATGGCCTGCCACAGAACTGGACTACGGTAGTTATTAATATTTTTGCTGTTTTTTATTACCATAAATAGAATAGAAAATGGCAGAGATTAAGAACGGTACCCTCTATTTGGCACAGATCTCTTGGCGGGTTAGATATTGGTGCCGGAATTTCAGTGATGAAATATAATGATGTGGGTTTGTTTTGGCACATTTTACAATATTGGTATCATGATTAAAAAATATTCTGCAAAACTTACTATTCAGCAATACACTTGGCTCAAAAGTAATATTAAAGCAGAGTTCCTCCCGCCCCTTAAAAAATAAAAGTCTGCAGCTACAAATACTGTAGCTGCAAACTTTTAACATTAGGACACTTACCTGTTGTCGAGTCCAGCGATGTGGGCACCGCAGCCGATGTTTACATTGGCTGAATGGGTGCTGCCGCCATCATTGCGGGTAAAGAAACCCGGCAGTGTAGCCTTTCAGCTTCAAGTCTGGTTCCCTACTGTGAATGCGTGAAGCCAACTGTGCACTCTTACTGGCTGGCAGAAGGGGAGGAAGTAGGAGGGGGGCCAAGCTGCTGATGTAATTCGCCGGTCTCCTGGAAGTGGACACAGGGGACCCGCTCCCCCCTCCCCCCAAATGTGCCAAATGTGTCACCAGAGGGGGGGGGGGATCAAATAAATGGATTTTCCACTTTTGGGTGCCATGCAGACCAATTTGATACAGTGTGCGGCCTATGGTCTGAGCACTGACAGGCTGACCCACCACCCCTTCAACCTCTGCACTTTGTAGCAATGCTGGCAGCACTCGTACACCTATTTCGCCAAAGACAACCTCTGGATTTGACGCTGAGCACGTGCATTCAACTTCTTTGGTGGACCATGGCGAGGCCTGTTCTGAGTGGAATCTATCCTGTTAAACCTCTGTACGGTTTTGCCACCGTGCTGCAGCTCAGTTTCAGGGTCTTTGCAATCTGCTTATAGCCTAGTCCATCTTTATGTAGAGCGCCAATTCTTTTTTTCAGATCCTCAGAGAGTTCTTTGCCATTAGGTGCCATGTTGAACTTCCAGTGACCAGTATGAGAGAGTGAGAGCGATAACACCAAATTTAACACACCTGCTCCCCATTAACACCTGAAACCTTGTAACACTAACGAGTCACATGATACCGGAGAGGAAAAAGGGCTAGTGGTTTAGACATTAATGGCTGTGTGTTGAGTTATTTTGAGGGGACAGCAAATTTACACTGTTATACAAGCTGTATATTGTACATTGTAGCAAAGTGTCATTTCTTCAATTAAAATATATATTTTTAAGAGCATGCTTTTCTTTACAGCACACCTACCTAAAACCTAGTAGCATAGACCTATTTAGGTGTGTCTGTAATAATATATTTTTCCTGTTGTGATTTTATTCTTTAGCAATTTATCTGGCAAAGAAAAACATCAGAAAACAAGGAGATTTGGTGGATCATGAGAAGGTGAGCTATTCATTATTGCACACAATTACTTGTATAGAATTAATGTTTAAAAAAACACTTCCAAAAATCTTCCTCTTAAAGCTGTACTCACATACTTGCATTCCCTTCATGGTAACCTGGTAAATAAATGGTAATTCTGTTCAGCCAGCTGTACAATCTACGTAGTCCTGCCAGATAGCATGGGCAAGTCGGAGACCTGACCTCTCTCTACTACATTGAAACGGTACAGCTCGGTCCTAGCCTTCTGATTGGACAATCAAGGAGCTGTGGCTCATGGCAAAGGTCATCACTCTGCTCATGGCCTTCCCACCTGCTATCAGCAAACCGCCAGTGTAATGCTGTGTACACATGATCAGTCCATCCGATGAGAACGGTCTGATGGATTTTCAGGAGTCTCCAAACTATGGCCCTCCAGGTGTTCAGGAACTACAATTCCCATCATGCCTAGTCATGTCTACGAATGTCAGAGTTTTACAATGCCTCATGGGAAGTGTAGTTCCACAGCAGCTGGAGGGCCGTAGTTTGGAGATCCCTTAACCGATGAAGCTGACTAATGGTCCGTCGCGCCTACACACCATCGGTTAAAAAGCGTGGTGACGTAAAACACAACGATGTGCTGAAAAAAATGACGTTCAATGCTTACAAGCATGCATCGACTTGATTCTGAGCATGCGTGGATTTTTAACCGATGGTCGTGCCTACTAACGATCGTTTTTTTGCTATCGGTTAGGTATCCTTAGGTTAAATTCAAAACAAGTTGGCTTTTTTTTAACCGATGGTTAAATAACTGATGGCACCCACACACGATCGGTTTGGACCGATGAAAACAGTCCATCAGACCGTTCTCATCGGTTTAACTGATCGCGTGTACGTGGCATTAGACTGACAGCACTTTGCAATGCGGTACAGTCCTAGAACTCCCCCTCTGTCTTCTAGTTGAGTGCTGCAGTGCAGGATGACAGAAAGCTGCAATCAGTGCAGATTCAGGTATTTTTTTATATCTGCCTTTATATAGAAACATTTTATTAATTGCTCGTGAGTATAGATTTAAGGGTGAAAGAGTATTTTTTTATCCTGGTGTTCCACTTTAAAGAGAAATGTGTAGCCTTGTCAATGATTTTAACGTGTGAAAGATCAGCTTGATTTACCTGAGGTTATATACAGTATGTTAAGTTCTATGGAATATTTCCCGCTATATGTCACCATGTAGGTATATAGTGGCAAATAAGCTCAGTATATATACAGTGTATGCTTCCTGCTTTACATTCTTATACAAGGGCCGGAATTTACCTCTCTTTCTCACATTGCAAGTTTTAGCCCTGGTTCACACATTTAAAACAATGGGAAACCGCGGCAATACCGCCCGCAATGCGCCTTTGCAGAGGCGCATTGCGGGCGGTATTAACCATTTATAGCGGGGGTTAATACCGCACTGCTAGCCGATTCCCACGGCAATCCCGGCGGTATAGCGCTGCTATTTTTAGCGGCGCTATACCGCCACCGCGGCTCCGGCTCCGATGTGAAAGGGGCCTTATACTTTCAATGGAAACCGTGAGGGTGGGAGGAGTAGTAATTGGTCGTGTCTGAGACTTTCATGTGAATAGTCTGTCTGGCAAGCCAGCTAACATTGCAGTTTAGTAAAAGTGATGTATTTTGTTTTTGAAATTCTTAAAAAAATAAGAAAAAAAAAAGGGTGCAGAAACTTTTTGAAGAACCCTACAATGATCATCAATGTACAATGATGAACATCGAAAAAAAAATTGAAATTACATCTAAAAATGATTTTAAGGTAAACGGTGCTCTCTCTCCACAACAGCACATCAACACCCTCCCTTTGCTCCTTCAACGCTCTGTTGAGCTGCCAAATGTAAAGAGAATTTCCTGGTACTTCTGGGTATGGAGAGCATGTGACCCACACCACTTCTTCACATGTCACAGTGCTGGTGCTTACTGATTGGTCTCTCGGGCACCCAGTGCTGTCACACAGTTTGAAGCTTTTACTGGGCTTCCTGTCTATGGTCCCAGTGATCAAACAGAGCGGCCGGGAAGTGAAGGGGAGGTGAGTATGTGCAAAGGGCAATATTGGGTGAACAAGTCACTTTGATTAAATAAATTATTATCTGAATATCTGTGTTTGAGGTGACTACCTTTGAGGCCGTGTACACACAACCGAGGTTCTCGCTGGAAACCAGCGAGAACCTCGCTGGAAGCTGCATTCCAGCGAGGACCTCGGCCGTGTGTACACTCTCGGCGAGCTTCCCGTCGGGAAGCCCGTCGAGCAGAAATAGAGAGCACGCTCTCTATTTGCTCGACGGCCCGCCTGGAAGAATGGCTGGTTGCCATTCCCGACGGGCGGGTCGCCGATTTCGACGGCCGGCAGGGAACCTCGACGGGCGGAACGATGTGTTCTGCCCGTCGAGGTTCTCTGCCATGTGTACACGGCCTGAGCTGTATTGTTTCCATGTTGTCATGTTTGTTTAGTAGATTGCTCCAAAAGACACCTATCCATTCTCTTTATGTTTTAACAGGATAACTATAATCAGCTGCATAAACGAATCAACCACACGTGGGACTTTGTGGTGATGCAAGCACGAGAGCAACTCAGGTGAGTGATCCACGTGCGACAATGAAATTCTGAGATTTGGTTGCTTTTCTCCTAAGGAATTCTGAGCTATGAATAAGCACTGTAAGAGGCCGCGTACACACGGCAGAGAACCTCGACGGGCAGAACACATCGTTCCGCCCGTCGAGGTTCCCTGCCGGCCGTCAAAATCGGCGACCCGCCCGTCGGGAATGGCAACCAGCCATTCTTCCAGGCGGGCCGTCGAGCAAATAGAGAGCGTGCTCTCTATTTCTGCTCGACGGGCTTCCCGACGGGAAGCTCGCCGAGAGTGTACACACGGCCGAGGTCCTCGCTGGAATGCAGCTTCCAGCGAGGTTCTCGCTGGTTTCCAGCGAGAACCTCGGTCGTGTGTACACGGCCTGATAGTGTGTAAAAAGCGTCAGCTTTTTCATCTGATTTTTTGCTGTGACATGTTAATTTCGTGACCAGTTTTATTAAAAAGGAACACATCTTTTTGGAGTGCAGCCGTCCTAGTTTTTCTCTACAAGTTTTGCATTCCATTGCAGTGCCGGCACCCAAGGGTTTGGATCTAAGCATCTAGTTCTGTGGGACTTTGGAGCGGTTAAACTCTCTTTCTAAGGAATTTTGATGTTCCCCCTGCTCCAAAAGATTTTGGTGTTCCTAGACACCCCCCCCCCCCCCGCAGGCTTAGTTTGCAGGTAAATGTCACATAATGTAATAGCACATTATGCCCTTACTTTGCAGGGAGGGGGAAATAAATATTCGAGAGTTTACTTCCTCTTTAAAACCTTTTCCGCCCAAACGTATTCAATTTGCCAAAATTGGCATCAATGAAGGTCCTTGTTCAGGCACTTCCTGTTATGGTGTGACAATGCTCTGTCCTTGTCTCCCAAATTGTGATTCTGCACTGTCACCCTGTTACATGGACTTCTGCTGAATACATACATTACACAAGCATGGTCCACTGGTGTCACCATCAGAAAAACAGATAATATGTGAAGGGAAAAATATGTGCGCTACCCAAAAGCAAAAATAAATGTATCAAAGAATGAACCCTGAACGGGAGTGAAGCAGCTACACAAGAATATGTCAAAATTCAGACAAATGTGGATGGTAATGTAGCGCTACGTGTGAGCCCAATGACAATGACTATATGCACCTAGTGAGGTGTGACCCAGAGATGTATATTGGGCGGCACTTTGCGGTAATCTCGCAATCTGGTAATCTCGTGCAGTAAGTCACAGTCTCTGGTAATCTCGTGCGGTAATTCACATTCTCTGGTAATCTCGTGCAATTTGCACTTATTTGAGTTTATGTCGATATTTTAAGGTAATTAAAGTTATCTAAGTTATTAAAAACATCATCATGTCAGTTTCATTATGGAGTGATTGATGTAAGTATGGAGTAAATGGTGTGTGATTGTGTGTGCTAATTCAGAGAGGAAGAGGTGGAGCCTAAATAGGAAGGGGTGTGGTTTA
The DNA here is from genome assembly GCA_029574335.1 of Rana kukunoris. Classification (NCBI taxonomy): domain Eukaryota; kingdom Metazoa; phylum Chordata; class Amphibia; order Anura; family Ranidae; genus Rana; species Rana kukunoris. The sequence continues at coordinate 19,940,372 of CM056054.1, forward strand.
CAGATGACAGGGCGGGTCTTAAATGACTAAGCACTGATCGAGTGCGAAACGCGTCGGCTGTCCTGTTTTCTGTGATTGCTGTGACTGTACATGTTTTTGGATTTACAATAAAGACAACTTTTTTCGTTTGAAAATCCTTGGAGTGCGGCCGTCCTTCCCTCTTTTTCTTCATCTTAAATAGGAAGGGTGTGTCCTTGACAGAAAGGGTGGGTCGTATTTAAATTAGGGGGTGCATGAGTTTAGTCAGGCCTAGGGCAGCACAAAACCTAAATACACCTCTGGTGTGACCATATAATGTGACACAAAAGATGTACTGGCAAAAATTGCACAACAACAGAATGTGAAATACGAATCTATAAAGTGAACAATATAAACAAAAATGTAATATAGTGTCCATAACAAAATATGAAACGATGAAGATGTCATGAGATGGTAAGGAACTTCCCAACAGAAATCTTCAAATATGAGGTGGAATACATATGCGCTTACCGCAACCGTTGGACCCAAATGTCGTACGACAGTGGATCGATCGAGCTTGGGATGTCCCACAAAGATGTCACCGGAAGTCCAGAAGAAAATGGAGTCTGCCTCCTAGGCAGTCAGATGTCATCAACACAGGAATGGGCAGAAAGACCAGATGTTCATCGGCCACGACTACTCCAATACTGAAGATCCTAGTAAACCGTGGGTATGGCAATCATAAAGATCCTCCAAGCATCCAAACACGATCTGGATCAGATAAGTGAGAACCCTGGCATGGGTACTAGAAACCAACTGGAGAGGGCTCAAACAAACGTATCTTCCACAAATACATGTAAAGAGAAGAAAAAGATGGGGGCTCCAATGGTGTAGGTCATAAAGAGGTTTTAATGATAAAAACCGATATACATAATAAAATATAAAAAATGTGTTCACAATTCATGAGTATTAAAAGCAATAGGGGGAGCAAAATGCATGGATCGATGCGTTTCGATCCAATAGGACGTCTACAGGGGCTTTGTCAATTATTATTATGTATATTGGTTTTTATCATTAAAGCGGAGTTCCACCCAAAAATGGAACTTCCGCTTAATCCCCTCCCCTCCCCCTTACATGCCACATTTGGCATGTCATTTTTTTGGGGGGGGAGTGGGGGCTTCAGTAGGAGTGGGACTTCCTGTCCCACTTCCTGCTTCCGCCGAGGGGCTGGTAAGGCGATTAGGCCTAATCGCCTTACTGCAGCCCCTCCCTTTGGCGATCGTCTAGGACATGGGTCTTCAAACTATGGCCCTCCAGTTGTTCAGGAACTACAATTCCCATCATGCCTAGTAATTTCTGTGAATGTCAGAGTTTTACAATGCCTCATGGGATGTGTAGTTCCGCAACAGCTGGAGGGCCGTAGTTTGAGGATCCCTGGTCTAGGACACTGACAGGTCCTAGACGATCCCCTGTCCAATCAGCGGCGGGCCGCGCCGCACGCGCATGCGCAGTGCGGCTCACGCATGTGCAGTGGGTGCCCACAGTCGCAATGAGGATGCCGGCCGGGGAGGGGTGGAGAGGAGCGGAGCGGAGCCCTGGCCGGCGCGTCGCTGGAACGTGGAGAAGGTAAGTGTCTGTTTATTAAAAGCCAGCAGCTACACTTTTTGTAGCTGCTGACTTTTAATAAACTTTACATTTGGGTGGAACACCCCTTTAAAACCTCTTTATGTAGAGTATAAGACCTCCCACCATCCTGCCTCACCCCTAAAGGTAACACAGCCCAAATAAAGTTAATTAACCACTTAATCACCGCCCTATAGCCGAAATACGGCTATAGGGCGGTTCCTGTACTCTAACAGGACGTCCATGGACGTCCTCCGTTAGAGTCAGGTGTGCGCGCCCAACCGGGCGCGCACACGCGATCACCGGTGCTCACCGGGTCCACGGGACCCGCAGCACCGATGATCGCGGTAAGGAGCCAATGGCGGCGGCTCCTTACCACGTGATCGCGCCGTCCAATGACGGCGCGACCACGTGTGTAAACAAATCTGACGTGCGTCAGATCCGCGCGCCCGAGCGGGCGCGCACACGCGGTCACGGCGCTCGGCGGGTCCACGGGACCCGCAGCGTCAGTGATCTCGGTAAGGAGCCAATGGTGGCGGCTCCTTACCACGTGATCGCGCCGTCCAATGACGGCGTGATCACATGTAAACAAACCGCGTCACTTGCTGACGCCGGTTCTTCCCTCCTCTCGCTGTACCGATCGGTACAGCGTGAGAGGAGAGCGCGGATGGCTGCAGCAGTGTGGGATGGATCTGTGACTATTGCAGTCACAGATCCATCCATCCCTGCTCAGCCATCCCTGCATTAACTCCTTCCTTCCCTGCGCAAAACTCTGCATACCCCCCCCAATACTCTGCATACCCCCCCCAATACTCTGCATACCCCCCCCCAATACTCTGCATAACCCCCCCCAATACTCTGCATACCCCCCCCAATACTCTGCATACCCCCCCCAATACTCTGCATACCCCCAATACTCCTCAATACTCTGCATACCCCCAATACTCCTCAATACTCTGCAATACCCCGCAATACTCCGCAATACTCTGCAATACCCCGCAATACTCCGCAGTACCCCGCAATACTCCGCAGTACCCCGCAATACTCCGCAGTACCCCGCAATACTCTGCAATACCCCGCAATACTCCGCAATACCCCGCAATACTCCGCAATACCCCGCAATACTCCGCAGTACCCCGCAATACTCCGCAATACCCCGCAATACTCTGCAATACCCCGCAATACTCCGCAGTACCCCGCAATACTCCGCAGTACCCCGCAATACTCTGCAGTACCCCGCAATACTCCGCAATACTCCGCAGTACCCCGCAGTACCCCGCAATACTCCGCAATACTCCGCAATACTCCGCAGTACCCCGCACAATACTCCCGCACAATACTCCCGCACAATACTCCCGCACAATACTCCCGCACAATACTCCCGCACAATACTCCCGCACAATACTCTGCAGTACCCCCGCGCAATACTCCCCCGCGCAATACTCCCCCGCGCAATACTCCCCCGCGCAATACTCTGCAATCGTTTTTTTTTTAGGCTTCCCAGCCTAGAGGGGAGATGTGGGGTCTTATTGACCCCATATCTCACTGTAAAGAGGACCTGTCATGCTATATTCCTATTACAAGGGATGTTTACATTCCTTGTAATAGGAATAAAAGTAACCAAAACATTTATTTTTGGGGAAAAAGGTGTCAAACTAAAATAAATAAAGTAAAATGAACAATAAAAAAATAAAAAAAAAATTACAGCGCCCCTGTACCCGTGTGCTCGTATACAGACGCGACCGCACACGTAAGTCCCGCCCACATATGAAAACGGTGTTCAAACCACACATGTGAGGTATCGCTGCGAACGTTAGAGCGAGAGCAATAATTTTGGCCCTAGACCTCCTCTCCAACTAAAAAGATGTAACCAGGAAAAACATTTAAAGCGTCGCCTATGGGGATTTTTAAGTCGCGTAGTTTGGCGCCATTCCACAAGCGTGTGCAATATTGAAGGGTGACATGTTGGGTATCTATTTACTCGGCGTAACTTCATCTTTCATATTATGCAAAAACATTGGGCTAACTTTACTGTTTTTTTTTTTTTTTAAGCACAAAACTGTTTTGTTTCCAAAAAAAAACGCGTTCAAAAAATTGCTGTGCAAATACAATGCGAGATAAAAAGTTGTAACGGCCGCCATTGTATTCTCTAGGGTCTTTGCTAAAAAAGCATATATAATGTTTTGGGGTTCTATGTAATTTTCTAGCAAATAAATGATGATTTTTCCATGTAGGAGAGAAATGTCAGAATTGGTCTGGGTGTTCCAGAACGCCTGATGGCGTTCCCTGCATGTTGGGCCTCTGTATGTGGCCACGCTGTGTAAAAGTCTCACACATGGGGTATCGCCATACTCGGGAGGAATAGCAGAATGTGTTTTGGGGTGTAATTTGTGGTATGCATATGCTGTGTGTGAGAAATAACCTAATAATATGAACATTTTGTGGAAAAAAAATTAAAATAAAAAAATCTTGATTTTGCAAAGAATTGTGGGGAAAAAATGACAACTTCAAAAAACTCACGATGCCTCTTTCTGAATACCTTGGAATGTCTTCTTTCCAAAAAGGGGTCATTTGGGGGGTATTTGTACTTTTCTGGCATGTTAGGGTCTCAAGAAATGAGAGAGGCTGTCAGTACATCAGATGTGATCAAATTGATCAATTTTCAGTAATTGGTACCATAGCTTGTAGACCCCATAACTTTCACCCAGACTAAATATTATCCAATTTTTTTTTTTTTTGTTACCAAAGATATGTAGCAGTATACATTTTAGGCCAAATTTATGAAGAAAAATTACTTTTTTGCAAAATTTTATAATAGAAATGAAGAAAAATTCATTTTTTTACAAAATTTACGTTCTTTTTTCATTTATAGCGAAAAAAATAAAAACCGCAGAGGTGATCAAATACCACCAAAAGAAAGCTCTATTTGTGGGAAAAAAAGGACAAAAATTTCATTTGGTTAGAGTGTTGTATGACTGAGTTATTGTCATTCAAACTGTGAGAGCACCGAAAGCTGAAAATTGGTCTGGTTATTAAGGGGGTTTAAGTGCCCAGTGGTCAAGTGGTTAAATCCACAAGTGCTTTTTTTTTTTACCACTAATATTCCTTTATATTGGCTTTTAAAATGTACAAATACGGCAATTTGTAATTTGGATGAAAGGTTTAGCACTGGGAAACACTTTTTAAGAGATAAAAAGTGCATTTTATATACAACTCTATAGATCAGACCAAAATGAGGGACACATGAGGGGGGGGGAGAGGGACGGAGGGACATTGCTCCAAATCAGGGACTGTCCCGCGAAATCAGGGACAGTTGGGAGCTATGTTATAAGCATACAATCATCTGAGTCTTGTCTAAAAACCTCTGCAACCAATAATCATCTTAGTTTTGATTTTCCAGAGTTGCTTACAGAAGGAAAGGCAGAGACTAATAAATCTCTATAAATTCCTCTAGTAACTCCCGGGCAACAGGCCTAAAATGATGCTTCAATTGACAATTCGAGGTCCACTGACTGTAAACGAGAACTGAGGTCTTAAAATGAGTACAGACAAGGCCACAGCTCTTCCTTGGCACATTAATTCGGCCCGTCAGGCCCAATCTGCCTCAAATCGTTGACAGTAAACTATTGTTATTTATTTCATATCGACTCACACCGAGCGGGAGGAGGGGGGGCCGAATCTGATATCTCCACATTATGAGCAGAAGACGTCCAGTCATCATTAGCTCACAGTTCCTCATGTCAGGACTAATCCCCCTCATACGTCTTTTCATAAGGCCCAGATTAGTTTTCGGCTGGAAAATTAAAAATTAATCTTATTCTGTTATATTAAAGCACACCGAGTGACATAAAATCACGGCCTTCTGGCTGAAAAGTAAGACGTACAGCACTACGTGTGCCGAGATTGCATTTCTGCCCGTCCAAGAAGTAGCTGCTGAGTGCCCAGGTTTCAGTTCTCCTTGGGATAAGAATTATTTTTGGTGCTTTAGTCCAAAAAGGACTGTTCCCTTTTCTCATGGAAAAAAGGAAATGATCAAAGATCAATTGCAACATTTGCTAGCACGCAGGAAATTTTCATTGTACCCCCGCTCTGTGTTCAATTCCCTAGTTACCATCAGGGATGAGCTCAGGCTTGTTTAGAATTAGTCTAAACCATTAGTCTAAACCAGGGATCCTCAAACTACGGCCCTCCAGCTGTTGCGGAACTACACTTCCCATGAGGCATTGTAAAACTCTGACATTCACAGACATGACTAGGCATGATGTGAATTGTAGTTCCTGAACACCTGGAGGGCCGTAGTTTGAAGACCCATGGTCTAAACCATAGGCATGCACACAGGGTGTGCCAGGTGTCCGACCCCTTGTTGGGCACGGGGCATCAGAATTACAGCGTCAGGGGTGTTTTTGGAAGCGCGTGATCAGAGCTGCGGGCTCTAATTGGCGTCCTGATTAGAGCCATAGGCTTTAAAAGGCTTCCAAAGTGTTAAACAGCGGGTGCAATGCTGTGCGTTTGCTGTTTCCGTAGTGCTGTGTTAGGAAAGCGACCGCCTATCAGACGGTCAATCATGGCAGAGGATGGGAAGAGGACGGGAGAAAACATCGAGGACTCGGAGCATGGAGGACAGCATCGTGACCCGAGACAGGTAAGTGCCGGGCGGGGGATGAACACTAGAAGCATTTGATGGGGCATAGTATCGGCAATTGATGGGGCACAGTAGTGGCATTTGATGGGGCAAAGTATCGGCAATTGATGGGCCACAGTAGCGGCAATTGATGGGGCACAGTAGTGGCATTTGATGGGGCATAGTATCGGCAATTGATGGGGCACAGTAGTGGCAAATGATGGGGCACAGTAGCAGCAATTGATGGGGCACACTGGCAGCAATTGATGGGGCACAGTAGCGCCAATTTATGGGCAGAGTGGCAGCAATTAATGGGCCCAGTAGCGGCAATTGATGGGGCACAGTGGCGGAAATTGATCGGTACAGTAGCTGCATTTGATGGCACAGTGGCGGCAATTTATGGGCACAGTGGCTGCGTTTGATGGGCACAGTGGCTGCGTTTGATGGGCACAGTGGCTGCGTTTGATGGGCACAGTGGCTGCGTTTGATGGGCACAGTAGCTGCGTTTTATGGGCACAGTAGCTGTGTTTTATGGGCACAGTAGCTGTGTTTGATGGGCACAGTGGCTGTGTTTGATGGGCACAGTGTTTGTTTGCACCCATAGAGCATGTAAACAGGAATTGGTTGCAGCAGGGGACTGGCAGTACTGAGGTGCATACAAAGGATGATAAAAAGGGCAAAAAAAGTACTTTGTAAAAGCAAAATCATGTCACTTATGTATGATACATGGTGCTTTAGCACAGTGTAGGGTGCTTATAAAAAAAAATGCATAATGTACATGCTTTCTGTGCTCCTGCGTCATTTGAAAGGTTCTCATTGATTAAAAATGGAAAATACAGCATTTGGCCACTAGATGCCGCTATAGAATGAATTTCCCATGATAATTAGAGCCACCTAGAGGCTAAATGCGCTATTTTCTATTTTAAAATCAATGAAAAACATTTGACCAGCACTGTATACAGCCTAATAACATTGTTTGTTTTGGCCCCAATCACACAGAACGAATGTATGTGCACTCTCACCAAATCGCTAATCATTTTTATATAAATACACCCTTTGTGTAATTAATTCAGGGGTTAATGCAGAAACTTTGACACACCAGGAGCGATAGAGTCAGACTAATCAAGCTTGTAAGCTGATACATGCACATCCCTAAAGAAAATACAGGCAACGTAAAGCAATTACCCATGATGCACCGTGCTTTTATAGACACATTCCCTTCCTTTAAGAGTGTTTTAAATCCCCATGAATAAGTAAAGTGTTTATTCGCTATACTTAATACAGAAGGCGCCCATAAAATATTCATGTAAATCCGCCATGAAAAATTCATAATAATGTGTAAGATTTCTGTGATTTTTGCTGCATGTGCACATCGAACCATATTTGTCCATACTTATTAAAGCAAGCCTTTTTACAGAAGTACAAAAATATTTCGGTGAGTTTTTTTTTTGTTTTTTTTTTCCTTCAATGAGGCATGTGAATTAAAATGCAGCTCAGAACACAAGAAATAAAATACCTTATTTATTTTCCATTTGGAAGGCCAAAGATCCCTCTTCTTATTGAATTTGGTCTCGTAATGTCAATTTAGCGCGGTTCCAAGTGAAATTGTACTAGACTTGGGTATTTATTTCAAAGGAAACTACAACATTCAACATATATCCAAACTTAAAAACAAAAATGTAATATGCTGCACCAGTCCTTAGAAAGGCGGATGCATTTGTTTTCTTTTTTCAGGCTTTTTCCTGTTATCCTGCTATTATTCCACTTCCTGTCCTAGAGTGCAGGGCTCAAGTCCTGCGGGAACGCGTGGGAACGAAGTTCCTGCACTTTTTTCACAGCAGGAACGCAGTTCCCTTTGCAGGACTAGAGCAGCCGAGCCGCCCGAGCCAATCCTTCACTAAGCGGCGATGCCCAGCTTGAGTCACTGTCAGGGGCAAGCGAACCTTAGTAATCCTTTATGTTACTGTCCGCTTCCTGTATATGGATTCATCGGGTAGTGTGCGGGTATTCCGTCACTTTCTCGATGCTGCAATGTCTCCTGGGAGCTTTTGTCATTGTTCCCAGGAGACATTGCGGAGGTCTGGAACTTGCTTAAAGTTCTTTCTAAATCTCACGATAACTCGTGACAGACCTTCGCAATGTCTCCTGGGAACAATGACAAAAGCTCCCAGGAGACATTGCAGCATCGAGGAAGTGACGGAATACCCGCACACTACCCGATGAATCCAAATACAGGAAGCGGCCAGTAACATAAAGGAAGCTCCGCAGCAGGTGGAACCTTAGCGCAGGTGCGCATGACTGGGGGGACCCTGAGCAGGGGGACAGGATAAGGAAGGGGCCGCAAATCGCGGCAGCACAGGGGGCGGGGCTTATGCCTCGAGGCAAGCTCCCTTAAAAGGTCTGGGGGGCGGAGCCATCCATTCGGGTGCCATCTACAGTGAGGCATCACACAGGCAGTTTTTCTCTGTGCTGCTGCCTCACCTATGGATCGTTTGGAAGGGATGGTGGAGCGCCTGAGGGCTGCTGCTAGGATCCATGGGGCAGACTGGTATGCAGAGCAGCTGCTGGAGCTGTTCCCTGATCCAGGAGAGGGTAGGTCCAGCGATCCCCCCCCCGCCCCCCCCCCCCTCGCCACGTCCGGCCAGGCGTTCGCGGCCCCCGGTCAGGTACAGCCCGGGTGGGTCTCCAGGGGGGTCTCCGGCGGGGGATCGGCACGATGAGAGCCCGTTTGCTGACCCTTCAGGGTCCAGGAAGAGGCTGTCTGGGGAGGCTCCCAGGGATGCTGGCAAGAGGCCTAGGCCACAGCGAGTATCGGGTCGGCGGGTGGCGTCTCCGTCGCCTGCTAGACCCGTGGCGGGACCATCCAGAACGGTAGCGCGGGCGGGTCCATCCGCTCCGCGTGGCACTTCGCGGCGGGGGAGATCGGTGGGCACGGCTGGGAGCTCAGCAGCCAGGGCGGCTCCGGCTGGTCGCGGAGGAAGTGGAGGTCCAGTGAGGGGTGACGACGGCGTATCGCGAGCGGCTACTGCTGTTTCGCAGGGGGCTCGGCGAGGGAGAACGATGGACACGGTACGGCCAGACTCAGGGGCTCACAGCATCTCTTCAGGCAGCAGTTCCATGGCCTTGCCTGCGGGCTCAACGTCCCTTGCCGGGCAAGGGGACCAACGGTCTGAGGGTGAGATCTCGGATACGGACTCTGATGGTCCAGAGGAGGTGGCGGGCCCGTCGGGGCTCCAACGCGGATCCGGATCGGCGGCTGGTCGGACTGTTTCTGCTGGGCAGCCGGGTAAGAGCGCTTCTATGTCTGTTCCTGTATCTTCTCCTTCTGTGTTTTCTCCCCCCCCTCCCCCTCCCTTGCTTCCTCCTGCACCCTCTCTGCCTCTTTCCAGTCCCTCTGCTGGGGTGGGTTCTTTTATGTTGGGGTCTTCTTCGGTTGGTGGTGGGCAGGGGGGGGGTGTCTTGGATGTCGGGTCACTCATGTTGCAGCAGTTGCTTTCGTCCATGTTGCAGGGATGTAGGGCCATGGCCGGGGGGGGGCGGTCGTTCCCCCTCCGGCTGCTTCGGGGCCTCCCACGGCTGCGTGGTTGGTCCCTCCGGTTGCTAGTACAGTCGAAGCAGTGTCTGCGGCTGTGCCGCTTACGGGTGGGAGTGGGGGTTTGTCCCCCACTGGCCAGTCAGTGGTGCCGACCCCGGTGCTTGGGGAGTCGGTGGCGGGTGCTGTGGTTAGCGGGTCTCCTTCTGGGGTGGCGCAAGTTAGTGCACAGTCGGGATCGGCGTCGGGTTTGACGGCTGATGGTGTTCGGTTGTCTGACTCGGCCCGTTGCGAGGTATACCTGTGTTATGATGCACCCTTGGGTTCACACTTGAAGCAGGAGGTGCGGGAACGTATCTGGAGGGGGGAGTTTGTGGAAATATTTTCATTACTTCCCCTGGAGAAGTTCAATTTGTATAAGGTGAGGCCCGATGAGAGTAAGAAGGAGGAAGAGGAAAAACGGCGCTTCCGCCTTATTCCCCGGACTTTCGCGAACTGGGCTCAGGCGTTTTATATCTTGGCTAGCGTGATCGGGGAGAAAGACCCGCATCAGTGTACGGGCTTGTTCAGTTATATTGATTCTATCAGCGAGGCGCAGAGGGTGTATGGGGGGGGAGCCTGGTTGCGATATGATGAGCAGTTCAGGCAGAAGAAGGCATGGAGGCCTGAGATAAAATGGAATCAGAAGGATATCGCCTTGTGGATGAGGCTCATGTCTCAGGCCAGGGTAGTGCCTCAGCCCTTTCGTGAAGGGGCCGGGGGAGCTCAGTCCTCCCCATTGGCGGCCGCAAAACGAAAAGGTTTCTGCTGGCAGTTCAATGAGAGCTCCTGTAAGTTCGGGAGCTCTTGTTGCTTCCGGCACGAGTGTTCAGGTTGTGGCGGGGCCCACCCCTTGTCAAAGTGTTTCAAGAAGGGCAGGAAGGCAGGTGACACTGGAAAAAGGGAAGACGCCGGTGAGGGTGGAAAAGATGGCGCCGTACCTAAGTAGGTACCCGAATAGGGTAGCTGCACGGGCCTTGTGGTTGGGCTTTAAGGAGGGTTTCCCGATTCCGAGTGATTTGGCCGTCATCCCTCCTTTGACGGCTAACCTGAAGTCTGCCTATGAGCACCCAGAGGTGGTGTCTGACAAGCTCCGGAAGGAGGTGGGTTTGGGTAGGATGGCGGGCCCGTTTGATGTCCCGCCTGTGGATGGCCTCGTGGTGTCACCTCTTGGGGTGGTTCCGAAACGGGAGCCGAATCAGTTTCGGCTCATTCATCATCTCTCTTACCCTAAAGGGGGGTCGGTGAATGACGCCATTGACCCGGCATTATGTACGGTGTCCTACGCATCGTTTGATGAGGCCGTGCGCTGGGTTCAGCGCTTTGGGCGCGGGGCCTTGTTGGCCAAGACCGATATCGAATCGGCGTTTCGGCTCCTGCCAGTTCATCCGGAGAGCGTGCGGTTGTTGGGGTGTTGTTGGGACGGGAAGTTTTTTGTGGATAGGTGCTTGCCCATGGGTTGCGCCATCTCGTGTTCGTATTTTGAGTTGTTTAGTTCCTTTTTGGAGTGGGTGGTGAAGGACTTGTCTGGTTTGGCGTCTGTGTTACATTATCTCGATGATTTCTTGATGGTCGGACCGCCTAATGACCGGGCTTGCATGATCTTGCTGGCCACGGTTCAGCACGTTTGCGAGGTATTCGGGGTCCCGCTGGCGCGTGACAAGACGGAGGGACCCGTCACGGAGCTGAAGTTTTTGGGCATTGTTATTGATTCGGGGCGGATGGAATGCCGGCTCCCGGAAGACAAGTTGGTGGACTTGCGGGAGTCCGTCGCAAGGGCGGCCAGTAGTTCAAAGTTGAAGTTACGGGAGTTGCAGTCGTTGTTAGGGAAGCTCAACTTCGCCTGTCGCATTATGCCGATGGGGAGGGTTTTTTGCCGCCGGTTGGCGGCGGCCACAGGGGGGTTAGGGCTCCTCATCATTCTGTGCGGTTGGGTCGCGAGCATAGGGAGGATCTTAGAGTTTGGGACTCCTTTCTGGAAAACTACAATGGTAGATCCCTTTGGTTGGCCCCGGTGGTCCCAGCCAGTGCATTGGAGCTCTTTACCGATGCAGCGGGTTCGGTGGGTTTCGGGGCCTATTTTCAGGGACAGTGGTGTGCTGGGCGGTGGCCACAGCAGGTAGTGGAGTCGCCGTTGATTCGGAATTTGATGTTGCTGGAGTTGTTCCCTATTGTGTTGGCGGTGGAACTGTGGGGTCAGGAGTTCAAGGATCGGAGAGTGAGGTTTCACTGCGACAATTTGGGTGTGGTGCAAGCCATTACTTCTTTGTCGGCTTCGTCATTGCCGGTGGTTCGTCTGCTGCGTGCGTTAGTGCTAAAATGTTTGGATTTGAACATTGTGGTTTGTGCAGTGCATATTCCCGGGGTTGAAAATGAGGTGGCTGATGCCCTTTCTCGTTTGCAGTGGGATCGGTTCCGGCGTCTGGCTCCGGAGGCGGAGCAGGAAGGGGTGCCGTGCCCCAGTGGCTTGTGGGACCTCGTTTTGGCCGAGTGATGGCATTGGTGAAAAGGTCAGTAGCTGAATCCACGTGGAGGGCTTATGAGCGGGTGTGGCGGGAATGGCACTGCCTGGTAAGTGATCTGGGGGTTGGTTCCTCGGCTGAGGAACGGTTGCATTTGCTGTTGTACTTTTTGGGTAGATGTTGTGAAGATGGGGTGTCGGTCTCTGCGCTGTCCACAAAAATGGCGGCATTGGCTTTCCTCTTCCAAATCAACGGGGTGGAGGACGTTACTAAGTCGTTCGTGGTCCGCAAGGCCTTGCGGGGATATAAGAAGGGCCGCGTTCGGCCGGATACCAGGAGGCCGGTTTCGCTGCTTATGTTGGAATCTTTGGTTGGAATGTTGCCTCAGGTGTGCTCATCATCGTTTGAGGTTGGGTTGTTTCGAACAGCGTTCATCTTGGCCTTTTTTGGGGCCTTTCGCGTAGGGGAACTGGTCAGCCCCTCTAAGGCGGTGGCTGGGGGGCTGCAGGTGTCTGACGTGATCGTACTTTCTGATTCGGTCTCAATATGGCTCCGTAGGTCAAAAACTGACCAGGCGGGGAGGGGGTCTAAGGTGGTGCTGGGTAAGGTGCCGAATCTTGGGGTCTGCCCGGTGGAGGGGGTACGTGCTTGGCTTGGCGACAGGCCTCCTGTCGCCGGTCCGCTGTTGGTCCATGAGAATGGGATTCCACTGACGAGGTACCAATTTTCGGCTGTTTTTAAGCGGTGTTTGGTGGCGGGCGGATTCAACGCCAGGGACTACTCTTCCCATTCGTTTAGGATAGGGGCTGCTACGGAAGCCTCGCGCTGGGGCTTAAGCGATGATATCCTGCAGCGGATAGGCGCTGGGAGTCTCGGCGGTTCAGGTCATATGTTCGGCCACAGTTGTTGTAGGGGTCGTGGTGGGCCGTAGTTTTGAGCACGATTCTGTGGGGGTTCTGGGATTTAAAAAAAAAAAAAAGGGGAGTGTTTCTGTCCTGAAGTCAACTCTCTCTCTCTCTCTCTCTCTGGATGTGTGATGTGTTCTGTGTGTTTGGTTTTCTCTTGTATGTAATTTCTTGTTGTTGTCCCCACTCTTTTCGTTACAGGCCCCATTGGCTTGATTTGGATTTTGGGCCACTCTTATGTTCACTGGGGGGCTAAGAGGGCTCTGGTCAGGAGAGAGGGCAGACAGTTGGGCTTTGCCAGGGAGGAAGCCACGGTGCGATGGATCGGTATCCCCGGCATGCTTTGGGCCAGAGTGATGCCGGAGGTACAGCATTACGCCAGGTTGGACAGGCCCCCGGATGTGCTCATGCTGCACGTTGGGGGCAACGATCTCTGCTTAAGGGCTGCTCGCGAGTTGATTCGCGACATCAAATGGGATTTCATGCGCCTGCGCAGTGCTTTTCCAGACACTGTCCTGGTGTGGTCTGAAATGGTGGGGAGGTTAGCTTGGAGGGGTGCTCGTTCCGTGGACAGGGTCAATAGGGCCCGGATTAAGGCCAATAAGGCAGTGTCCAAATTTGTAATTCAGAACGGTGGGTTGGTGGTTCGCCATCGCGAACTCGAGAGTGACTTCGGCCTTTATTTAAGGGGTGATGGGGTGCACCTTTCCCAGGTTGGGATAGACATGTGGGTCTTGGGGCTCCAGGACGGTCTACAACGGGCCTTAGAGCTGTGGCGGGCTGCCCACGCGTGAGGTGTCACCGTGGGCGCCTGTGGCGTTTGTTCAGGGTTCCTGAGAATTGGGTGGGGTTTGGTACATACATATTAGATGGGTGTACCTTAGTTGTTGGTAGGAGTTGGGGCCCGTCATGGGATGGGCACCTTCCCTATCTGGTTAGGTGGATAGTGGTATATCGTGCTGAAGAATCAAACGAAGGAGGAAGTCATGGCCTTGTGAGCTGATGGGAGCGCGGCTAGAGGTCCGAAGACTTTCTTTGGGGTACAGCCGATTACCGGGCACTTTTTCTTTCCCTTTCTCAGGAACCTCGTGTCTACAACTGTTTGGGGTTAATTGTTTTTTGTTAGGTTAATTTATTGCGTAATGGTTAAAATATATATTTAATGTTAAAAAGAAGTTTTATATTTAAAAGTTGGTTATTTTTATAAAGTTATTTAATTTTACCTTTTGGATTTTAAATAAAAGGGGCCTTTGGTGGCCATTTAATCCAGAAGGTGTTGCGTGATTTCTATGGGTGGGTTTAAGGTTTTAGGGGTGGGTTTTGTTTACTCCCAAGCACTAGGCATACACCAGTCAAGGATTACTAAGGTACAGTGGATCTAAAAAAAAAAAAAACATGCAATTATGCATATGAGTGTATCATTTTTTTTGGTGGGGGAGTGGATCTTGGATGGGAGTTCCCACACTTTTTTCCCCAGGACTTGACCCCTGCTAGAGTGGCAACCCTCACTCACTGTACTGTATTTGTGGAGGAGCCGCGCTGTCACTCAGGGCTGTTCTGATTCTCTATTATCTCACAAAAGTGAGTACACCCCTCACATTTTTGTAAATATTTTATTCCATCTTTTTCATGTGACAACCCTGAAGAAATGACACGTTGCTACAATGTTGTGTAGTGAGTGTACAGCTTGTATAACAGTGTAAATTTGCTGTCCCCTCAAAATAACTCAACACACAGCCATTAATGTCTAAACCACTGGCAACAAAAGTGAGTACACATCTAAGTAAAATTTCCAAACTGGGCCCAAAGTGTCAATATTTTGTGTCGCCACCATTATTTTCCAGCGTTGCCTTAACCCTCCTGGGCAATGGAGTTCACCAGAGCTTCACAGGTTGGCACTGGAGTCCTCTTCCCCTCCTCCATGACGACATCACGGAGCTGGT
The DNA here is from genome assembly GCA_029574335.1 of Rana kukunoris. NCBI lineage: Eukaryota > Metazoa > Chordata > Amphibia > Anura > Ranidae > Rana > Rana kukunoris. The sequence goes on from CM056054.1 coordinate 19,955,455, forward strand.
GGATGTTAGAGACTTTGCGCTTCTCCACCTTCTGTTTGAGGAGCCCTACAGAGGCTCAATAGGGTTTAGGTCTGGAGACATGCTTGATCAGTCCATCACCTTTACCCTCAGCATCTTTAACCAGGCAGTGGTCATCTTGGAGGTGTGTTTGGGGTCATTATCATGTTGGAATACTGCCCTGCGGTCCAGTCTCCAAGGGAGGGGATCATGCTCTGCTTCAGTATGTCACAGTACATGTTGGCATTCATGGTTCCCTCAATGAACTGTATCTCCCCAGTGTCGACAGCACTCATTAAGCCCCAGACCATGACACCATGCTTGACTGTAGGCAAGACACACTTATCTTTGCACTCCTCACCTGGTTGCCGCGACACACGCCTGACACCATCTGACACCAAATACGTTTATCTTGGTCTCATCGGACCACAGGACATGGTTTCAGCAATCCATGTCCTTAGTCTGCTTGTCTTCAGCAAACTGTTTGCAGGCTTTCTTGTGCATCATCTTTAGAAGAGGCTTTATTCTGGGATGACAGCCATGCAGACCAATTTGATGCAGTGTGCGGTGTATGGTCTGAGCACTGACAGGCCAACCCCCCCACCCCTTCAACCTCTGCAGCAATGCTGGCAGCACTCATACGTCTATTTCCCAAAGACAACCTCTGGATATGACGCTGAGCATGTGCACTCAACTTCTTTGGTTGACCATGGTTAGGCCTGTTCTGAGTGGAACCTGTCCTGTTATACCGCTGTATGGTCTTGGCCACTGTGCTGCAGATCAGGGTCTTGCCAATCTTCTTATAGCCTAGGCCATCTTTATGTAGAGCAACAGTCGTGTTATTCCGATCCTCAAAAAGTTCTTTGCCTCAACGTGCCATGTTGAACTTCCAGTGACCAGTATGATAACACCAAATTTAACTCACCTGCTCCCAATTCAAACCTGAGACCTTGTAACACTAACGAGTCACATGACACCGGGGAGGGAAAATGGCTAATTGGGCACAATTTGGATGTTTTTACTTAGGGGTGTACTCACTTTTGTTGCCAGCGGTTTAGACATTAATGGCTGTGTGTTGAGTTATTTTGAGGGGACCGAAAATGTACACTGTTATACAAGCTGTACACTCACTACACAACATTGTAGCAAAGTGTCATTTCTTCAGAGTTGTCACATGAAAAGATATAATAAAATATTTACAAAAAGGTGAAGGGTGTACTTACTTTTGTGAGATACTGTAGATATGTATAATATTATAGAATATTATTATATTTTGAGACACTATGGGAGCATCAATAATAAGTGTTCTTTTTCAAAACTAGTGAAAGTTCCCTTTAATGTTTTATCAGCACGTAATATAACTAGAACATTTTACTAAAAAAAGAAGTGCCCAGAAACAGAATGTCACAAGATTATAGATCACAATGTTCCCTTCCTGCAATGAAGGTCAATCGGATCCTTTTGATAGTTTTTTTTTTATTCTTTTTTAGAGGGCAATGACATATTTCAAAAGGTACAAAGCAATAAAAGGAATTTTGTAACACGATAATGACAATGGGACACATTCACATAAAAAAAAAATGAAGAAGAAAAGCATCCAATGGCAGCCAATCAACAACTCAACCACTTAAGACCCGGATCATTATGCAGGTTAAGGACCTCACCTTGCCCCTTTTTGCGATTGGGCACTGCGTTGCTATAACTGACAATTGTGCAGTCGTGCGACGTGGCTCCCAAACAAAATTGGCGTCCTTTTTTCCCCACAAATAGAGCTTTCTTTTGGTGGTATTTGATCACCTCTGCGTTTTTAAATTTTTTGCGCTATAAACAAAAATAGAGCGAAATTTTGAAAAAAATTCAATATTTTTTACTTTTTGCTATAATAAATATCCCCCAGAAATATTTTTTTCCTCAGTTTAGGCCGATACGTATTCTTCTACCTATTTTTGGTAAACAAAAAACGCAATAAGCGTTTATCGGTTGGTTTGCGCAAAATGTATAGCGTTTACAAAATAGGGGATAGTTTTATTGCATTTTTATTAATATATATATTTTTTTTACTATTAATGGTGGCGATCAGCGATTTTTTTCGTGACTGCGACATTATGGCGGACACATCAGACAATTTTGACACATTTTTGGGACCATTGTCATTTTCACAGCAAAACGTGCTATAAAAATGCATTGTTTACTGTGAAAATGACAATTGCAGTTTAGGAGTTAACCACTAGGGAGCGCTGTATGGGTTATGTGTGACCTCATATGTATTTCTAACTGTATTGTTTATCGTGATGTCCTACCAGTCCTACAGTTAGAACCCAGATGGGGTAGGCTGGTCTAGGTCATCAAGGCCCGTACAATGTCTACAAGAAAGGCCTTTACTGTTCTTTTTATGTTTTTGCTGTTTTATTTGTAATACAACTCTGCTCTTTATGCATTTGTTATGCGACTGTACTATCTTATTCGATATAATAAAAATGTATAGTTAAAAAAAAAAAAGACAGGCAGGGTTCAGAGAGTAGTCCAAAGCCTATCTGAGGTTGTCAACAAGGGAATCCAAACAGTAGAGCACTACAGACAAACTGAGAGCTTGGAGCACGTCTTACAAACACAATATCACAAGCATGAGACTGAGGCCTTGGCTGGCTTAAATCAGGTTTGGTCTCCACCCAGAGACTGGCCACATCAACATCAATCACCTTGCAGGTAGACAAACAGGGAGAATGCATCATAGCCAGAACCAGGATGCTGGATGGGGACCAGCAGCTGTCGAAGAACAGGAGCATTTACACACTCCTGACACATGTATAGAAGATGTGTACGGTACTTTCTATGGCCAAGCTGGGCTATATGCAATAAATTTGGAAAAAGATTGTGGGTAATGAACAATGCAATACATTCCATACCTGAAATTCAGCTTTAAGACATTTAGGAGAGTGAATGAAACCATTGAGATCTGTGTGGAGAAATGTATGCACCATGGTGCTTCATTTCCCTAGAAGTGAAGGCAGAGATCGTCCTCAGCGCTCTAGTAAAATAGTTGAGGATGTCCATTGATCATGGCTTTAATCCATGCGGTATGTTTCTACAAACAGGGCCGCCAAGCAGCGACGAAAAGGCGATCGGATCGTCATTGAATGCCAGGAACAGGCGTACTGGCTCGTCAGCAAGCCATCGGTGAGTTGGTCATGGTGTTATCACCTATTGTAGGTACAATGAAAGTGATGAAGGTTTGGTGCACAGTCAGAAGTTGGTCAGGTACGGCCATAAGAAGATATGGGGTTGGTCATGCATTTGCCTTTGTTCACCAGCGTTCATGCCACAGTCCCATGAACTTTCTTAAAGCAGTTTAAATACTGGACAAAAATGACTCTCTTCCTACTGTGTCTAGAGGGGACCATGTGCCATATGCCTTGTCCATACTAAGTTCATGTACCTGTCTGCGAAGTGCTCACTTTATATTATCTCATTGAACCATGATTTGGAGAAGGTGGATGAAGGGTTCTCTCTCTATTGTTTTTAAGCATGTTGAACCTCTGCAGAGTGACCACTGCTTCCACACAGAGAGATAGGGTTCTGCACTACAGAATTCTGGCAGGGGACAGGCAAAAAAGGTGTACAAAGTCTTAGGCCGCGTACACACGATCAAATTTATCTGCTGAAACTGGTCCGACGGACCGTTTCAGCAGACATCTCCGATCGTGTGTAGGGGCTAGTGGACATGTTTTCCCAGCGGACAAATTTCAAAGCATGCTTTGAAATTTGTCCGCCGGAGACATGTCCGTCGGATATGTCCGCTGGTTAGTACACTAACCAGCGGACAGAAATCTCCGCGCATGCGTCGAATGGATTCAACGCATGCATGGAAGTATTTTACTTTCTGGAGTGGTGACGTGGCGGCTTTCGTCCGATGGTGTGTACATGCCATCGGACCAAAATCCGATGAGACATGTCCGCTGGAAACGGTCCGTCGGACATGTTTGAGCGAACATGTCTCATCGTGTGTACGCGGCCTTATAGTTCTACAGCCTGAGTAGAAAAGCTTGTACTCTACGCAGCGGTCAAGCATGTTCTGTTCTGAGCTCTCCAATCAACAGGGAGCATGAGCTTTACTGATCAGAGAGCTATAGGTTGGACTAAGCAGGGTGTGTGTCAGACTTATGCAGAGAGACCACTGCTTCCATATAGAGCAAGGGTCCTTCTCCGCAGCATGCTGGCGGGAAACAGGCTTTCTACTCTACTGTAAAGTGTAAATTATAAAACCTTTCACAGCTTCTTGATGCAATTGACATGTAGCTGATTTAATTAAAAAGTTTAGTTTGGATTAAAAAAAGTGGTCTATTCAAAAGCATAACTAGAACCTTCAGGGCTCCGGTACAAGAAACCATGAAGGCCCCCTGACCCCCAGCTGGGGACCCTTCCTTTTGAGTCCAGTGGTGGAATGCCAGGGCCCGGTCGTATCTTTGTCACCCTGTTGGTTCTGCCACTGGTGTCAGTATTTTTTGTAAATGATTTTTTAACAATATAATTTTTTTATTATTTAAAAAAAATAATTATGAGCCCTGTTGGGGGGTTTGGTGAGATATCAGGGGTCTAAACAGACCTTTGAGACAGAGAAAGTTGACTGAAGACAGCCCTAAATCTCCATCGCTGTTACCTGCACAGAATGAATGGACAGGAATAGCTCTGTACAGAGATTCCTGTTCATTCAAAACTGAAGGATAGTAAACAGTTTACTACACTTTAGTTATGAATAAACAGTGATCAGTGATTTGGAAGGGGCCCCTTCCCCGCTCTCTGTCCTCACACGTCCCTGCAGCAGCCGGTAATAGAAGGGGGGCAGGAAACACCACGGGGGCCGGAGATAAGCATGGGACTGTAAAAAAGGGGGGGGGGGAGAGAGCATGGGTACCAGAAAAGAGCACAGGAAGGACCAGAGCAGAGTGGAGGTATGGGGGCCGGTATGAGAAAACAGACAGATATTGCCAGGGAAGATCACAAGGGGCCAGGAGAGAGCAGGGGACCCACAGAAAGAAGCTGGACAGAGGGGGCAGCATATAGAGCAGTGGTTCTCAACCTGGGGGTCGGGACCCGAATGATGATTTGCCAGGGGTCACCAAATCCTGGCCTGTTCCTGAAGCCGGCACCACTTTCCCAGCCTTTTTGTGGCCGCCCTGCTGGGCTGTTCCTGGAGCCCACGGCCACCCAGCCTCTTTACATTCGCCCATTCAGTTCACAGCATGGTTAGGTGGCAGAGACTAGAGGTCCGCTGACTGGTGATGAATGTGAAGTGGGAGGGGCTGGAGGAGACCCCATCTCCTGATTTCGGCATAGGTGTCGCTACTACGAGACACCACAAAGTTGAAGACACATTGACTAACACTGCCTGTGATTATAGTTGCCATTAAAAGTCCCCACTGCAGTTCTAAGATCAGCAGATGACCTTGATCAAGAGCACCTAAAGTTGGCCGATCAGAACTCCCACCAGAACTGCCACTCATCCGATCCCCCCAGGAGTAAGAGAAGGAATACAAATAGAGAATACATGGAAGAGAGAGGAAAAGAGGGGGAGGAACAAAGAAAAAAGGGAGAGAAAGAATAAGACAAAAAACAAGAGAGATGTCTAGATAGAGGGGTGGGGACAAGAAATTAGGGTAGAGAGAGATGAAAGGGAAAGAAAGGAGACCAAAGAGAAAGAGTGGTAAATCCTATAATGTACTATAAGGGGTTTTAATACGAGTGGAAGGTATCGCTAAATGTCTGTAGGTTAGGGGCTCAAATTAATTGTCTTGCCTTGGGTGTTGACAACCCACCCTACAAAAATAATTTTACTGCTAGGGGTCCCCACAACTTGTGAAATTTTATCAAGGGGTCACGGCACTAGAAAGGTTGAGAACCACTGATATAGAGGAACCAATGCCCTCCATGTTTCTTCTGCAGCTGCTCAAGGTCTGTGGGAGGGAGAGGAGGATAAGCGGCATGGAGGGCATCGGTTCCTCTATATGTCGCCTCTCCTGTCCAGGTGTAGAGGGGAGCCGCATGGGCCTCCTGAAGCCGGGTCGCAATTGCAACCCCTGTGACCCCTGTAGTTACTCCCCTGGGTCTATTTATCATTGTTTCACCCAATATTCACACAGATTTCCACCAAAGATCCACACATTTTCTTTACATAGGATTCAATAAGAAAATGAGTGGAGCTCTAGCTATCTGTGTGGACACAGAGGTCACCCTGCAGAGGTTTAAAGCCCACCTGACCACCCACAGTGAGTCCGACCAACAGCTGATTGGAGAGCTATAGAAAGGGGTGTGCCAGCTGATTGGAGAGCTCTAGCAAGGGGTGAGAGACCACTGCTTCTACGCTAAGGTTATTGTTTGCAGCATGCTGGCAGGGGACAGGCTTTCTACTCAGGTTGTGGCTGCTTTCTAAAGAGAATAAACTGTAGGACACCCTTTGTCTCAAATGTATTGAGTTGATTTAAACTGGAAGTTCAGTTTGCTTTTAAAAAAACATTAAAACAGCTATTGCTTCTTTTTACTTTTTGATCTTTTTACTGTATCACTTTGTAAATATTTTGCCAGCTACAAGGCTCCTTTGAAACGAGTATGTAGTTGTTGGCCTTTAAAGTTCTCGCACAAAAGTATCACAGCTTGAGTCACAGCAGCGCCATAACCACATCTGCACACCTTGGGAAGCGAACGCGTGTTTTTCTCCCACGCTCGCCTTTCATCTCAGCCTTATATAGGCCGCGCGCTCTTTTGCATTTCTTCATTAGAAAAAAAAAAAGCACACATGCGAGAAATCGAACAATCAATTCCGAAGCTTTCATGTGACCTTCGAATGACTTTGATGGCCCCTTTCATCTTCCCATCAAGGTCGCGGACGAGCTCACATCCAGCACAATTATATTTATTAAAGCGCAAGGTTTTGTGAACGGTATATAATTAGATGTCTATAATTTGCTTCCTGTCGTGTTGTTAACACATGCTGCTGCTTTTTTTTTTTTTATTAAACTAAATATAGTTTCTCTGGTTGGCACGAACGCAGCTATAATTTTCTTTTTTTTAATGATCTACTTTTCACAGGAAGGATTTGAATATTTGGGATAAAAGTAAAAGGAAGAAAAAAAAATCGTCTTTCGTTATAATTACCAGGCAGGCCTTTTTCTGATCTGATGTTATTAAAAATTAGCGTTCGCTTTCCTTGTGAAGAAGGATGTTAGTTTATATAGCTTCCTAAATATTAATATGCCCCTCCCCCCTAAACATGGCAATGCCGCGGGCGTTCTGTATGTTGAGGATGTTTCAAAGCCGAATTGAACTTTCAGCTTATGTATGCTTAATACATTGCAGGTGGGGGTCTATGCAAAAATAATATACCGTGCAAATGTCTCAAACATTCACACAGGTGGCAGAAATGACCACCGCATTGTTTGTAATATGATTATCTACTATGATTGTCAGCTCTAGTGGCCAACATGTGGTATTTTCCTAAAATGTTGAATGACAAAAAATACCACATTATGGCCACTAGATGGAGCAGCTGCTACGTCTGCATTCACTTGTATAGGTTACAGTCAAGTGGGTGCAGATGTAGCTGCTGCATGTAAAAATGGGGTCTGTAGCTCTAAGGCTGGCTTCACACTTATAGGAATTGGATGTGGATTTCCCGTTGCTTATCCGTTGTGACTAGGGTGACCACATTTCCAAACTGCCATTCAGGGACACCTAGCCCCCCCCCCCTCACCTTCCCCAAAAAAAGATGAAGGGGGACGGGGGAAAATGTAGTCTCAGGGTTGATGGGGAATTTGGTAGCGGGATATTTGTCAGGTGAATGTGCCACTTGCCACCCATAGCCTGCCGCCAGATGCAGTACTGCTGTCACTCCCTCTGCATGAGCCCTGTGCATTACAGGAAAGGAGTGGAGTCGCTATCTGGAGAGAGAAGATCACACCAGGCCGCTAGGTGCCAAAGAAGGAGGAGGTGCCGAGGTGGGTGGGGACAGCAGTGCTGCACTAGGCTCAGGCCTCTCTCCTGGTCTCAGTGTCTGAGAGTAAATTGTCACTGGTTGCAAGACGCCAGGCAGCGCTGGCCCTAGCAACCAGTTCTGGAATTGTAGTTTCTAGTTAGTAGGGGGTGACTGTGTCCTCTTTTTTATTCCGGGACATTGTATTGTCCCAGAATGAAGGTGCCCGGGACCAGGGACAGACATGTCAATTGCCGGATAGTCCTGGGCAATGCGGGACACTTGGGAAGCCTAGGCAGCGCTGGCCCTAGAAACCAGTTCTGGAAATTTAGTTATTAGTTAGTAGGGGGTGACTGTGTCCTCTTTTTTATTCCGGGACATTGTATTGTCCCGGAATGAAGGTGCCCGAAACCCAGGACAGACATGTCAATTGCGGGACAGTCCCGGGCAATCCGGGACACGTGGGCACTCTAGTTGTGACCCGGCTTGCCTTGACCTCGATTCCTGATCTCCTGTGTTTGACCCTCGGCCTGCTTCTGGACTCTGCTCCTGCTTCCTGACCACCCGGCTTCACCTTCGGCTTGTACCTGGACCTTGCTCCTGTATGACCTTGGCTCGCCCCTGTATATGCTCTGGACTGACCTACCTGTGTTTGACCCCCGGCCTGGCTTCTGGAAGATCCCTGCTGTACTCTCTGAAAGGGACTGTACTGGGAGATGGGTAGAGGGCGGAACCAAGCAACATTGCTCAGAGGGGGGTAGGGGGGTGGAGACAAGGGGCAGGTCAGAAAGGGGGAGTTTCAGCACCTATTCTCTGAGAAAAAAAGCCCTGGTCAAAAATGTCAGATTGTCTGTTGCAATATCGCAGTCCCGCTTTAAGTTGCTGATCGCCATTACTAGTATAATAAAAAATAGTATACTGTATGCCTCATAGTTTGTGGATGCTATTACTTTTGCACAAACCAATCAATGTATGCTTTTTTTTTTTTTTTTACCAAAAATATGTAGCAGAATACATATTGCCCTAAATGTATGAAGACCTTTTATTTATTTATTTATTACTTATTTTATTGGGTATGTTTTATAGCAGAATTATTATTATTTTTTAAATTGACGTTCCTTTTTTGTTCATAGTGCAAAAAAATGAAAACCGCAGAGGCGATCAAATGCCACCAAAAGAAAGCTCTATTTGTGGGAGAAAAAGGACGTCAATTTTATGTGTACAGTGTTGCATGACCGCGCAATTGTCAGTTAAAGTAACGCAGTTCCGTATTGCAAAAAATGGCCTGGTCAGGAAGGGGGGGGGGGGGTACTAACATTTGATCAGCAGGGAATATAGCTTGAGGTCTTTTAATTTTGCATTTTCAATGGACAAGCAGCTATGTGCATCATTTTCAATGGACAAGCAGCTATGTGCATCTTTTACAACATTTCGGTCTGTGTGAATGAGCCCCAAGTCTGGTGTGGTCCCCCTTTTCTCTTTGACTTGAGTCGCCGGTACAAGCACCCCCCACTCTCTGAGGTTTCAGCTGCTGTGTAGGAGTTGATGCAAATAAAAAGTAACATTGATAGAACCGTATGAAATTATTTTCCATGTTTTCATTGAATATTTAACAGGACTAAACTGGGAAATTTCCCGGCAGTTTTTCTGATGTTCTTCAGTTCTTTAAACTACTGGTTTGATCCAGCAATATGAGCGCTGCAGGGGGCTACCCATGGGGGACTTGTGATTAGCACTGCAAATTCATCATCACAGTTTGGAGAGTAAACAAATACTTCTCTTATCATAGTGATAATGCTAAGTACTTAAATGTGACCTCCAGCCTTCCCTTCAGTCCACACAGTTGTACCGGATCCTCTCCTGGACTGATATTGCTCACTATGATGTCACCGCACACTGTGAGCTTCTCACTGTGTGCATTAGAAGCTGCATTAAGCCCGCCTCATTTTCTGGTTAGCGGACATCCAGCATCATGTAGCGCTTTCCTCTCCAGCATGACTGTCTTTGGCCCTTTCTTTCGATTCTTTCTTTCTTGTTTCAATTTTTTTTTTTCTCTTTAGGATTTAGATTCTCTCTTTCTTTTAATTTTCGATTCCTTCCTTCCTTCCTTTTTTCTTTCTTTCTTTCTTTCTTTCTTTCTTTCTTTCTTTCTTTCTTTCTTTCTTTCTTTCTTTCTTTCCTTCCTTCCTTCCTTCCTTTTTTCTTTCTTTCTTTCTTTCCTTCCTTCCTTCCTTCCTTTTTTTCTTTCTTTCTTTCTTTCTTTCTTTCTTTCTTTCTTTCTTTCTTTCTTTCTTTCTTTCTTTCTTTCCTTCCTTCCTTCCTTCCTTCCTTCCTTCCTTCCTTCCTTCCTTCCTTCCTTCCTTCCTTCCTTCCTTCCTTTCTTTCTTTCTTTCTTTCTTTCTTTCTTTCTTTCTTTCTTTCTTTCTTTTGGATATCTATTTTTTTTCTTTCAGATCTTAATTCTTCCTTTCTTTCTTATTATTTATTTTCTTTTTTTTTTTCTTTTCTTTCTTTTGGATTTCGATTCTATCCTTTTTTTTCTGTCTTATTTCAATTTTTTCTTTCTTTCCTTTGGATTTCGATTTTCTTTCTTTCTTTTTTTCTTTCAGATTTTGATTCTTTTTTTATTTCAGATTTTGTTTTTATCTTTCTTTCTTTCTTAAAATTGTTTCTTTCTTTCTTTTTTTTTTTTTTGGGTGAGGGGGATTTAGATTTTCTTTCTTTCTTTCTTTCTTTCTTTCTTTCTTTCTTTCTTATTACGATTTTGTTATCTTTCTTATTACGATTTTGTTATTTTTCTTTCTTTCTGTCTTTCAGATTTCGATTTTATCTTTCTTTCTTTCTTTCTTTCTTTCAGATTTCAATTATATTTCTTTATTTCTTTCTGATTTTGATTTTATCATTCTTTCTGATTTAGATTCTTTCTTTCTTTCTTTTGGATTTAGATTCTCTCTTTCTTTTTTCAATTCTTTCTTTCTTTCTTTCTTACCCAATTATGTCATTACTGGCTCCCTTGGCTTCTTTGTGTAATGTAGGCAGATCATGGCTGGTGGGAGGGGCACATAGCTTCCTGAAAACATCACCGCTCCCTGCCTCTGTACGCCTCTCAATAGCCCTTCGCCCTAATGCAAGCAGTGGACTGGTCCTTGCGAGTCAAATCCTTTGATGGGTGGGTGTCAGTCTCTAGGGGTGGGCATTCCTTTGCAGGGTGTTTTGGCTGTAGGTAACACCCATATGATTGATATCCAATAAATGAAAGGGGCGGGTCAGCTTGGGGAGGAAAGTGCTAGATCACGCTGGATGTTCTTCTGCCAGAAAATGACTTTTGCAGCAGCTTCTAACGCACATTGTGAGCTCACAGTGTGCGTTGAAATCAGAATAAGTCATTTCAGTAGAGGAGAGGAGCCGGTACTGTACAAAACTGAAGGCTGGAGGTCAGATCTAATTATTATAAGGAATGGAGGACAGGGAAATTATCTTTTCCAGACATAACATCTCTGTGTATTGTTCATGTTTCATGTTCATGTTTCTTATAGCCCGGGTGTTTAAATGTGATGGATCACGGTCCGGAAAGGGGAGACTGCTATGCGGGAAGAATGCAGCTTGTAAGTGTACATTTCCCTCACGCTTCTGTAGGTATTGTGTCATGACTTCAGGGCCAAAACATCTCCTGGCTCAGATCCTAAAACTCACTTATAGATCGCTTTCAAATCAGCAAAAAATGCACCCTGATTGTGAAGTAGACATCAAAGTAGATCCATCAGCAGATCTGTCTTCTCATGGTATGTGTGTACATGCTGTATAATGTGTAAGTGTAATACATCCTGGTATGTATTACCTCTCACAGAGATCACAGTACTCCCTATGACTGTGACTTCATCTGATTTGTTTCTCTATAGGGACAGCGCCATCTTTGTTGAGGCATCCTCCAGGGTCAGCCTCTACTTCCTGGACTGAGATGTCCATTTTAAGCCCTGTTCCAATATCGCATAGTGGTTTGGTTGTGATTTTTTGTTGTGCGATTTTAACACGATTCTAGGGCAGCCCATTCACTTCACTGCGCATTTGACAATCACAGCACAATCACACTGCCGCTGTACCAGTCAGTCTCCCTAATCACTGTCACATGAGTCATATTGTTCCTGATCACCACCACACCAGTTACAGTGTCCCTGATCACCCCCACACCAGTTACAGTGTCCCTGATCACCCCCACACCAGTTACAGTGTCCCTGATCACCCCCACACCAGTTACAGTGTCCCTGATCACCCCCACACCAGTTACTGTGTCCCTGATCACCGCCACACCAGTTACTGTGTCCCTGATCACCACCACACCAGTTACTGTGTCCCTGATCACCGCCACACCAGTTACTGTGTCCCTGATCACCGCCACACCAGTTACTGTGTCCCTGATCACTGCCACACCAGTTACTGTGTTCTTACTGCGAGCGCTGGTGTATCAGATTACAAAGAGCGAGGATCTCCTGTTCACTCGGCGGCCAGTGTAATACAAAGTCCTGTTTACTGGACCAGCATTGGACCAGTGTTCTGTCTATCATAGGAGCCAGCCCAGGAGGCGGAACTTCATATTAAAGAGGCCGCCGAGTAAACAGGAGATCCTCGCTGTATGTAATCTGAGTTGAGGCGGCAGATGGGCACGGATCAGGCTGCATTGATGGACAATGGTAAGGCTGCAGATGGGCACTGATCAGGCTGCAATGGTGAGGCTGTAGATGGGCATTGATCAGGCTGCAATGGTGAGGCTGCAGATGGGCACTGACCAGGCTGCATTGATGGGCAATGGTGAGGCTTTAGATGGGCACTGATAAGACTGCATTGATGGACACTGACCCTTTTTTTGCTTCAAATAAAAACATTTTTTTTCTTTCCCTGAAACTTCCCTTAAGTTGCGCGTTATAGGCCTGTGCTTGTTATACGTTGATAAATGCGGTAAATAAAAAAAAAATGTTTACACCTCAGGAATGTATGTACACCACTGAAAGGTATGCCACTCTATCCCTTTAAAAGATAACCATTAAATCACCACTGTGATATGAAAAGTAGTATCGCCTGGTATTTTGGTTTTTGAAAGTAATAGGAGGATTTTCTTTTTAATTTAGGGAAAAAATGCAGATTACTACAAAAGAGAGGTAAGTGTGGTTTTAATATTTTTATGATACACTAGTTATGAGTCAATTTACAGAGCTTTCTTTTTTTTCTATAAAATAATTGGTAGGATAAGTGGCAGAGAAAATTAAGAATGAGTGTTTAGGGAGGTCGGATGATGGGAAACAGAACTGCAGAGTAAATAAGTGTCTTTAAGTTGTTTTTAGGAATGTGGATAGGGAACATATGTTTGACAAAGAGCTACTTCTGAGAAATTTCAGAGAGAATGATAAGAGATTTGGAGCGGAAATGATCACAGATTTGAAGAAAAGGGTGATAACAGAGGTCTGAGTGGCAGTGATGATGAAAGTTTGAAGAAAAAAGGGGACAGCTAAACTTTAGATGAGAGACTAGATGATGTAGATTTATAAGGGATAATATTATGATAGAAGAGAGAAGATGGACATTCAGACAACAATCAAAACAGAGAGTCTGATGGATGATGAAAGGTTTGGATAGGAGTGTTATGATAAATGATAGCAGGGATGTGGAGGGGAGGGGATGGAGAAAGGTTTTAGTAAGAGGTTTATGCAGGGGCGGACTGACAACTCATGGGGCCCCCAGGCAATAGGAGATTATGGGGCCCCCAGGCAATAGGAGATTATAGGGCCCCCCAGGTAATAGATTATGGGGCCACACAGTATACACACACACACATACAATATAGACACACAATATATACACACAGTATACACATACACACACTGAAAAGGTACTGGAGAGGTGGGGCAGATATAATCTTTTTTTTAAAACACAGATTTTGACATACTGTCCCTGGTTTTACTGAGGCTGGCAACCCTGATGGGGCCCCATAGTAGCATGGGGCCCTCGGGCAGTGCCCGAGAGCCCGAATGGTCAGTCCGCCTGGGATTATGATGAATGAATGATGAAGGTTCTGACTCTGAGGGAGAATGTATAATAAAGTTTAAGAGCAGTAAAGATGAGAGGTTCAGAGGGTAGAGGATAACGATTGACAGAGAGGAGAGAGACTGATGACAGACGATGACTGGAATAAGGAGAAGAGAAGACAGCAGAGAGTCTGAGGAGAGGGTATGAAGAAAGGTTTATTAGAAAGAAAGGATGAGGGAAGATGACAAGGATCTGAAGGAAAGGAGGACCATCTGAGGAGAAATACGATTATAGTAGTACGTTTGAGGAGTAAAGATGGTGAAAGTTCAAAGGCAAGAGACTGATGACAGGATTGAAGAGTTTCATGATGATGATGACATGGTTATGGAAGAGAGATGACTATTGAAAGTCTGAGGACAGAGGAGGGGAGAGGATTATGGTAGAGATTTCAGTAGCAGAAGATGAGCGAGTGTAATAACCGACTTAGGGGAGAGAAGAAGATAGAGGACAATGACTGGCAGAGAGGAGAGAGACTGCTGATAGACAGTGCCTGGGATAAGAAGACAAATGGCTGATGGAGGGTCTGGGGAGAGAGTATAAAAACATGTTTGGTGGATAGAGGGGAGGAGAAATAATGGCAAGGATCCAAAGAAGTAGATTGACTTCACAGGGTAATGGAGGAGAGATGACTTTGGAAGGTCTGAGAAGGAAGATGAGGGCACATTTGGTTGAAAGTAGGGTTAAAGGATGATGACAAGGATTTGGAGGGAGGGAGGAGATCTTATGTAACAAAATAGGATTATGGTAGAGGTTTTAATGGCAGAAGACGAGAGACTATAGGATGAGAGGAGAGAGTGACGATGGATGATGATAGAGTTATGAAGGAAAGTGGATGATTGAGGCTGAGGAGAAAGTTTGAAGACACATTTAATGTAAATTAGTCCAAGATTATTTGACAGAGAGAAAAGATTCGACATAGAGAGAAAAGATTCGACATTATAGAGACATTAAGATTCGACGAAGCAGCTAAAAACATACGATCGCCGCTTAGCCAATAGTCTATAGAAGAATTAAAAAATTTAATTATTACTAGTCATACAACATTAGAATTCTACTATAGCTTGTAGGCAGAGTATTCGACCGGAAATGTACGATCGCGGCATCGTACGGTTTAGCTGCTTCATCTAATCTTCTTAGAACATTCGACAGACACCATAAGCCTTCAATTGACAGATTCGACCTTAATTAATTCGGATTTTTGGACTAATGGATTTTTTAACAAAACAAAATAAATAAAAACAAATTCCGGGAGTAACTAAATTTATTTTTTGGACGAAAACAAATATATTTCAGTGTGCACATGTCTAGAGGTAGGTAGTGTGCAAAGTGGAGCTTGTGTGCTGAGGATTTAGGCAAAAGACGTAATCAAGCAGGCCATGTCAGCAACAGATCAGGCAAAGCGGTACACAATCGAAATCCAGAGAGTGGTCATACACGAGCTGCCCGTGAAGTACAAAGTCAGCAGGCTAGAGAGTAGTCAGGAATTCAGGCAGAAGTTCATACAAGGTATTCAGAGTCACCAAGCTATCACAACACCCAGGGAGCTAGCTAGTCCACACAAACAGGCACCGAGAGACAGGAAGTGCTGCTATTTATGGGCTGCTTTGATTGTAGATTGTCCACAACTGGCAGCAGGTGGGGCTAGTGAGTCCAAGGTAATGCATCAAACTGAGAGAACATAGCCATAACTCCAGAGCTCCTCCGTGGCACAACAAGTAAGACTGCAGCTGTTGGACCAGGAACATCACGGTTTGAATACACCCAGGTACATGACAGTAATGAACAGATAAAAGATAATGACAAAAATGTAACGGAGATGAGGAGAATAGGGTCTGATGTGTGCCTTGAGGGAAATCTAATATATTTGAATTTCAATGCACAAATTCCTAGCATTATCAGTAAATAGCTGTGAAAAGAAATGATTAAAATACAAGTAGGCATCCATGTGTCTGTTTTATTTTTTGTACAATAGATAGAATGTCTGAAAAAGGCCATGGCACGAACTAGGGTGAAATCCTCCATCTGCCTAGAAGGGTGAGTGAAACAGCATTAAGTACCAGAAAGAGTCCACATTTTTTTAATACAAGCCCTAAAGATCTCCAGAAAATATATACAAAATATGGCTGTCTCTGTTGCCTAGTTAAGTGCAATAATAGGAGTTTAAAATGTTCCTTAGGAACTTTTTACAGACTTGTTCAGACTGAGGTACGATGTGTCCCCAAAGTTACTTAAATTATTCCTTTAACATGAACATCTGAGGAGTCAGTCAGCCAGAGCCGGAGGAAGACAGCCACCACCCCCACCTTTTCGGGTCCTCTTTTGTTATTGTTAGTGGAAAGAACACGTTCCATCACTATGGAAAGCCGCCACCTGGATGCTAGATTATTCTCACTGCATCTTGAGTTCTATATACATTTATTAAATCCTGGATTACCTAACCTTGGAATATATTACACTATAAAAAAAAGTACAGCTACCTATATTTCCACTTCGGGAATCTCCTATTCTAAACTAGTAAATGGTAAATCCATTATATTCAAGTTAACATACCAAATAATAATACAGATTCAGGACAAATTTGACAAATGAAATCAACCCTAATACTAATCCTGACTCATATAGTCATGACAATGGATTGCATATCACTGTACACGTTTATAGTGTGGCTGTTTTATTGTTGTACTGGAGATCAAATCTTCAATCTAGGTGTCAAACAGTCTTTCAGAATTAATCTTAAGGGTTCATTCCCAGTCTGACCAATAACCAACTGTCCCATGTTTGGATCAAGGTTTGAACTACATTAGCCATTAAAGCTAACTGAGGCCTCGTACACACAAGCGCTTTCCTCGAATCCATCAAGAAACTTGGTGGCAGAGCTTTTTTGCAGAGGAAAACGGTCGTGTGTATGTTTTTTGTCGAGAAAACTCTCGTGGATCACGACGAGAAAAAAAGAGAACAAGTTCTCTTACACAATATATTACACGATAAAGAAAAAATACAGCTAACAACAGTATATTTCCACTTCGGGGATCTCCTATTCTGAACTAGTAAATGATACATTTCCTCGTCGCGTTTCTCGTCGGGCTGGTTTACAACGAGAAACACGTTAGTGTGTATGCTTAGAAACCCGCGCATGAAGAATAAAGTATGAGACGGGAGCGCACCTTCGGTAAAAGTAGCGTTCGTAATGGAGATAGCACATTCGTCACACTGTAACAGACTGAAAAGCGCGAATCGTCTCTCACCAAACTTTAACTTTTTTTTATAATTGCTTCTTTTCTTTATTATAACAAATTACAACACATACAAAAAAAAGGAACCATGAACAGTAAAGACAACAAAAAAAAGAAAAATACAAGAAACATCACCTTCCTGTAACCCTAACATTAACTCTTCCTGTAACTCTAACATGAACCCTTCCTGTAACATTAACACTAACCCTTTCTGTAAAACTAATTCTTCCTGTAACCCTAAGGCCGCGTACACACAATCAAATCTATCTGCTGGAAACGGTCGGCCCGACCATCCCAGCAGACAGATTCGACCGTGTGTACGGGCGAGCCGACGGATTTGGCCACCCGACAGATTTCAAAGCATGCTTTGAAATCTGTCGGCTGGGAACCCGTCCGCCCGACATGTCTGCTGGTTAGTACGCTAACCAGCAGACATGTCTTCTCGCACACGCGCCGAATGGTTTCGATGCATGCGCGGAAGTGTTTTACTTCCTGGTGCGGTGACGTGGCGGCGTCAACGTCAACGCCACGTCACCGCGCCGTCTGGCAGCGGGGATTTTGGTTTGATCGTGTGTACACGATCAAACCAATATGTCCCCAGCAGACAGATTTGTTCAAATAGGTCGGCCCGACCGATTTGAACAAATCTGTCTGCTCGTGTGTACGCGGCCTAACTCTTCCTGTAACACCAACCCTTCCTGTACCCCTAACACTTATCTTTCCTGTAGCCTAACGCTAATGCTTCCTGTAACCCTACACAATTTATTCCTGTAACCCTAATACTAATCCTCCCGGAAACCCTAACACTAACCCTTTCTGAAACACTACCACTAGCCCTTTCTGTAATCTTACCACTATCTCTCCCTGTAACACTTATGCCGCGTACACACGATTGGTTAAACCGATCAGAACGGTCTGATGGACCATTTTCATCGGTCAAAACCGATCGTGTGTCGGCGTCATCGGTTATTTAACCATCGGTTAAAAAAAGCCAACTTGTTTTAAATTTAACCGATGGATTCCTAACTGATAGAAAAAAACGATCGCTAGTAGGCACCACCATCGGTTAAAAATCCACGCATGCTTAGAATCAAGTCGACGCATGCTTGGAAGCATTGAACTTCATTTTTTTCAGCACGTCGTTGTGTTTTACATCACCGCGTTCTGACACGATCAGTTTTTCAACCGATGGTGTGTAGGCTCGACGGACCATCAGTCAGCTTCATCGGTTAACCGATGAAAACGGTCCATCAGACCGTTCTCATCGGATGGACTGATCGTGTGTACACGGCATAACACTAACCTTCCCTGTGACCCTAACACTATCCCTTTCTGTATCCCTAACACTAACCTTCCCAGTAGCAGTAACACTAATTCTACCAGTAACCCTAACACTAACTCATCCTGTAACCCTAAGGCTGCGTACACACGATCGGCTTGGTCCGATGAAACTGGCCTTAAGCCGATCGTGTGTACGGCCCATCGGACCAAAAACCTGCGCATGCTCAGAATCAAGTCGACGCATGCTTGGAAGCATTGAACTTCGTTTTTTCAGCACGTTGTTGTTGTGTTCTACGTCACCGCGTTCTGACCCGATCGGATTTTGGACTGTTGGTGTGTACGCACATTAGAACATCAGGCCACGTCAGCGGTGACCCGATAAAAATGGTCCGTCGGACCATTCTCATCGGGTTGGTCCGATCGTGTGTATGCGACCTAACACTTACCTTTCTTGTAGCCTAGCACTATTGCTTCCTGTAACCCTAAAACTAATCTTTCTTGTAACCCTAATACTAATTCTCACAGAAACACTAACCCGTACTCTAATACTAACCCTTCCTGTACCTCTAACACTATCCCTTCCTGTACCCCTAACACTACAGTATCTCTCCCTGTAACACTAACATTAAAGCTTCCTGTAACACTAACACTAATCTTCCCTGTGCTTTAATACTATCTCTTCCTGTAACCCTAACATTAACATTCCCTGTAACCCCTCAGAACATCCATGTTTTCCATTCTGGTATGAATTCTTCACAGCAATATATACAACGTAATGAGACCTATGCGCGGTCAGTGGTGGGATCTTTCTGGTGGGGGTCAAAACCTGACTCATTAGAGAAGCCTAAAAACAAACAAAAAAAAAAATGTTGGGTTGCATTTTAACACCCACCCATTCCACCCGTTATTTGTTATAGTCACTGTTTTTTCATTGCTTTTTTTTTAGCTTCATTAAGTTCAGTGAACAGTACTTGCCACATGACCCCATCATGTCTGGCTGTCTTCCCAGTAACCCATGGATTACAGACGATGTCACCTTCTGGACATTAAATGCACCCATGTGAGTATGGGCCCAGGATACATCTCTTGTGTTTTTGTTACAGTTTTGGTTGCTGATCACTTTCACGGGAACGTAGACACCCATAGCTCCCAACTGTCCCTGATTTCAAAGGAACTGTCCCTGATTTGGAGCAATGTCCCTCTGTCCCTCATCCCCCATTTTGGTCTGATCTATATAGTTGTATAAACAAAATGCACTTTTTATCTATCAAAAAGTGTTTCCCAGTGCTAAACCTTTCATCCAAATTTTAAATTACTGCATTTGTAAATTTCAAAAGCCAATATAAAGGATTATTAGTGGTAAAAAAAGCACTTGTGGGTTTAACCAATCTTGTTTTTTTGTACAGTTCTCCTTTAAGGGGGCATGGCAAGGGGTACATCCTTTGCCTGCATACTTTTGCTGATAGGTGTCTCTCATTCCCATCTCAAAAAGTTGGGAGGTATGGACACCTAATATAAGTAATTACGCTGCATGTAGAAGCAATTACTGCAGAAATGTGTAATTGTGATCAATTGTTCATTTTCCTTTAACTGTAACCTTAGAACTTTCCCCAGTCTTGCTACCAAGCCTTAAGTGTATGCTTGAGGCTCAGTTCACACTGCATGCCAATGCTGGTCACAGCAGAGGTCATGTGCGTCTTGGTTCACCATTTCAGTTCTGATTTCAGACAGAATTTTGGAGTGAATTTGGACCTGAAATAGACCAAGAGACTCACAGGACTCCTGTGCAGATTCACACCAGAGCCGCATCAGAAATATGTTTACCGGCTCCATAGAGAACCAGTCACAATCTCCTGCTATTGTTAATTGGATGCAGGGATCCCGCATCCAATTTGCAATAGTGTGAACCAAGCCTTATACAAATAAAACCTTCAAAGAAAATATCTTGATGTCAAGAGAATCAAGTAGTGGAGTAAAGTTGGGCATGACCAAGAGCTCCTCACAGGGGGTGTTTAGAAGAATCAGAAGACTCTTTAGAGTTAAACCATCTCTCCTTTCTGTTTGGTGATCTTCAGAATTGTTTGATTGTAGTCTATCCAGGGCTGGCAAAAGATTTGCATCCAGGCGAAATTGTGAACAAGGAGTTTATGATGTACTTTTGGGGTGCAGATGTGGAACAGCCATAAAACATCATTTTGATATTCCCCCCTCCCCCAGTACACAGTCCTCACAATTTAACTAGCAATATTGGGTCAATTGTATAAGCTGGGGGTGGGGGTTGTTATTTTTTTAAATGTGAACCTGTGCACAGACAATGCATACTATAATATAAAGTACCATAAGCACCTCTGCAGCTGCAGGCAATATGGAGAAATTCATCTTCAAACATCACACAACGGAGACACTGAAATCTCAGTTGTTTTGTATGGAGAGCAAATCTTGGCAGCCTGCCATACCTTCTAGCATAAACACATATAAGAACTTTCAAAGCGATTGGAAACCCACTGAAACCTGACTTCAGAGTGTTTGTTGTAATCATTGAGGATCCTTAAAACAGAATTACATTTTGTGTTTTTGCCATAACGAGCAAGAATCTAAGGCATATTTGCATTGTATGGCAGACCTACATGCCAAAGCTCATCATCAACTGCGTCTATTTTTTGCTGCTGCTAACATCTTTGCACGGTCTTCTACGGGGTTCAGCATCTTGAGTCATCTTGATTGGCCAACTGAGGTGACATAACGCCTGTGCATGCACATAGGAATTAATTCATCCTGATATCTGGGATCATCTCAAGAACCTGCCTGACAGCAATAGTTTTTAAATTGGAGTTTAGTTCCACTTTCGGAATGAATTACTTCACAGTATAAGCAGCTAGAGAGGTCAAGGAAGGCTTGTTTTAAGATGGATGCTGCCGTTCCTGTGTTCCCCACTGTGCGCATTGGTTCCATCCACTGGTTGATATAACACATCAGTAGACGTGTACTGCTGAAACGTCTACATCTACGTCTACTTTTCATTTGATTAGTAGGTTTTTTTTCTGTAAATTTATAGATTCAGAATTTTTTAAATTCGTATATTCAAAAATTTGGAACTCGAAAATTCAGAAATTATAAAATTATAAAATTGAAAATTAGAAAATCCAAAAATTCGGAAATTAGGAGAATTTGAAAAACAAAAACAAGAAAGAAAATCCGAAAATTTTAAAGAACGAAAATCCCAAAATTCCAAATTACTAACAAACTAATAATAACGAACTATTAACTATTGTTATTGGAATTTCCTTTAAAATTTGGGTGTTAGTGAACATAACGAATACGAATTTATCTGAAGTTACGAATTATCTGAAATAAGGAATGCCGCATCTAAACAAATGGAATGGAACAAATTCATAATAAATAATAATAATAAAACATTTTTATTATTTATTATTATTTATTATTTGTTACGTTACATTCATTTAAGATACGACATTCATTACTTTGAATAGTTTGTAACTTCAGAATAAATTTGTATTCGTTACGTTTACTAACAGCCAAACTGTTTTCCAATCTTCGTTCTTATTTTCGGATTTTCGCTCTTTTGAATTATTGTATTTTCATTCCTATTTTACAAATTTCCGGATTTTCGAAATTCAGAATTTTTGGTTTTTGGGATTTTCAAAGTTACACATTTTCGAATTTCCGAAATTTAGAATTTTCGAATTTCCAAAATTTAGAATTTTAGAATTTCCAAAATTTAAAATTTCCGAATATTCTGAAAAATGTGTAAGTTCTAAAATTCGGATATTTCCGAATAAACTAATTTGTCAAAATTAATAAAAAACGAATTCGGAATGAAACAAATTGTACTTGTCTACACTTCAGTGTCCCCTGCTAAGCTGTGGAGGTGCAGTGATTGGCAGGTGGAACCACAACGCTCAGCAAGTATTAGATGCTTAAGATTAAAATATTATTGCTCTTTCCTTATGGCCTGGTTATTCGTTTTCTTTACTTAGGGATAGAATTGCTTTAGGTCAGTTATACATACAAAAAATATCAAAATAATACACGTTCTTCTAATCACCAGGGTACCAATGCCAACTAAACTGCGGATTGACCGATGGACCTTTAATTTTATGGAGGTGCTCAATGACCAGCGGGGCCGCAAGGAGTTTTTACAGTTCTTGGAGAAGGAGTTTAGCGGTAAGCTTTTTTTTGTCAGATACATTTGGGTTGATTTACTAAAACTGGAGAGTGCAAAATCTGGTGCAGCTGTGCATGGTAGCCAATCAGCTTCTAAGGGCCCTTTCACACTAGCGGACGAACGGTCCGCTAATTACAAGTCCGTTAACGGACTTGTAATGCTTCCCTATGGGAGCGGATCCATTAGCGGATGATGCATCCGCTAACGTCCGCTAGATCCGCATCCGTTTTTGCGGACGGAAGAATGTCCTATTTTTCTTCCGTCCGGCCAAACGGATCGGATGCAAACGGACAGACGGTCTGTTTCCATCCGACTCCCCATAGGGGAGAGCGGAGGAGAGACAGGGCGGTCCCTGCACAGTGTGCGGGGACCGCCCCGTCCGCCGACAGCTGAGCGGAGACCCCCCCGCTGAGCTGACGGGCACACGGAGCGGACCGAAAAACGGCCCGCTCCGTGTGAAAGGACCCTAACTTCAGCTTTTTCAAGTAAGCTTTGACCAAAAAACCTGGAAGCTGATTGGTCTCTCTGCACAGCTGCTCCAGATTTTTCGTGCTCTAGTTTTAGTAAATCAACCCCGTTATGTCTCCTCCAGCAATTATAATGTAAGACTTGTTTTTAGTATTTTTGGCCTTCAAAGCCTGAACTTGCATGGTTATTATTATTCACATTCGGTGTCAGAGGACGTTGGACACAGATCGAGACATCCATTTTTTTTACGACTACAGCAAAAGATCCAGTGTCATGTGGTGCCCTATTATAGGGGTGTCTGTCTATTGATGGAGAAATTTACATATATTTTTCTTCCTAAAACAGATATTCATTATTTCATGTGTGTTTCCCACTTTTCCAGCTGAGAACCTCCTCTTCTGGGAGGCCTGTGAAGATTTACGGTACGGAGAGCATTCGAAAGTGACATCCACTGTGCAGTCTGTGTATGAGTAAGTTGTTTAATTTTGATTCTCTTTGTATAGCTGCAGCTTTACATTACCTGCAAATGTTAGATGAACTGGATCTGGTACTTCGGGGAAGAGTGTTGAGGAGCACCCAGTACAAGAGTTCATGACTATTCAAAAGTTTCAGTCCAACTTTTATATTTGACGAAGGGTATCAAGAGAAGCCAATGCACTTGGGAGGAAATGCCTCCCCTTCATCATGGTGGATATGATTGGGCTGTAATCTTGCAAGATCTGTTATAGTTTGCAGGATAACAGATCTGACGGGTCAGATCAAGCCTAATTACAGATATCCAAGACTTCAGCCCTGATGAAGAGGGAGGCATTTCCCTAGACATGTGCATGACGAAAAAATGAGTTTTGTTTGGTTTCGTTTAGATTCGTTAATTTACCGTAGTTATTTTGTTTCTTTAAATTTGGCTGATACCTTCAATTTTTATTCCTATTCGGAATTCGTTTTATGTCTTTTTTGAATTTTCTTGCAATTTACCGATTTTTTTAGATTTAAAACTTTCGAATTGATAAATATTGTATCTTCCGAATCGATTATTTTTTTTTCAATTCAAATGTGGCAAAGTGAAAAAAACAAAAGAAAAATATCTTCATCAAATGATTACAATGACTCTTTAAAGCGGAGGTCCGCCCACCGCTGAAAATTTTAAAAGTCAGCAGCTGCACATACTTTAACCACTTCAATACACTGCATTTTCACCCCCTTCCTGCCCAGACCAATTGCCACTGTACCCAAATGAAATCTTTATGTTTTTTTTCCCCACAAATAGAGCTTTCGTTTGGTGGTATTTGATCACGTCTGCAGGGTTTTTTTTTTTTGCGCTATAAACAAAGAAGAGTGACAATTTTGAAAAAAACACAATGGGCCAGATTCAGGTAGTCCAGAGCATCTTTGCTCTGGAGTAACGCTTCTCATTTGCGTTGCGCTGCAGAAATTTTAGGAGCAAGTGCTGTCATTCACGAAGCACTTGCTCCTAAAGTTGCGGCAGCGCATCGCAAATGAGCCGGCGGAATTCAAATTGGGCGGGTACGGGGCGTGTAGTATGCTAACTACGCGCGATCCCGCCGCCAACGTACTGCGCATGCGTCGAGTGTCAAAACATCCCCGTGCGCATGCTCCAAAATCTGTGAATGAACGTCAATGACGTCACATTCCCATTCATGACCGTTTTACGCAAGCGACGTTTTTTTTTTTTTCCCGACGCGATAGTATAGGATACTCCAACCCCATGTAGGTATATCTATGCGCCGCGTATCCCGTCCGGAAACGTCGTATCGTCATTGCGTCGCGCCGGAATTCGATCGTGAATTGCCGATTTCCGCTCATTAACATATTTTTTGAGCGTAAATCGGCGGGAACGCCCCCGGCGCCATTTTTAAGTTGAAGTAACGATGCGATGGCGAAACTCAGTTACGCTGCTCGCATCGGAACTTCAACCCGGCGTTTCTTGTTTTCTGGTTACAGAAAACAGAAACGCCGGCTCAAAGTCACAGTTAGGCTGGCGGATCACTCGATCCGCCAGCCTAACTGTTCGTGAATCTGGCCCAATATTTTTTACTTTTTGATTTAATAAATATCAATTAAAAAAAAAAAATCCTCAGTTTAGGCCGATATGTATTCTTCTACATATTTTTGGTAAAAAAAATGCAATAAGCGTATATTGATTGGTTTGCGCAAAAGTTATGGGGCCAGATTCAGGTACACGTACATTTGCGTAGCGTATCCGAGATACGCTACGCAGCCGTATTTTACCAGCCTCTACACCGAATCCTGGTTGATTTTTGCCCATACGATACGGCGGCGTAGTCTATTTCTCGCCACGTAATCGAAATACGCGATTAGGGGGCGTGAAGCAATTAAATGAGGCGCGTCCCCACGGCGATCGAACTGCGCATGCTCCGTTCAGAAATTTCCCGCCGTGCATTGCGCGAAATAACGTCGATACGTCATTCGTTGTTTGAGTAGCGTCGTTTACGGACATTCCTATTCCCGGAAGTTTTACGTCAAAAATAAAAAAAGACGTCGGAAAACGTTGATATTCGACGCGGGAACGACGGCCATACTTAACATGGGCTGTCTAATATTAGAGCAGCAAAAAGCTGGTATAGTTTTAAGCAGCAAAAAGATGACTAAAGATGTCGTAAGAGATTGCGATAGACGTTCGTAATTTTGTGGATAGTCGGAAAAAGCTAATTTGCATACCCCGACGCGGAAAACGACGGGAACTCCACCCAGCGGCCGCAATTTTATTGCAGCGTAGATCCGAAGGCGTACTAACACGTAATCCAGTCGAATTGAAGCCCGCAGCCGTCTTTTCATGGTTTGAGGATTCAAACTACTGAAAAAACCTGCGTATTTAGAAAGTACTCCAGTCTAACACCAGTTAGACAGGAGTTACGGCTCTCTGAATCTGGCCCATAGTGTCTACAAAATAGGGGATAGTTTTATTACATTTTTATTTCAATTTTTTTACTAGTAATGGTGGTGATCTGCGATTTTTATTGTGACCGTGACATTGCGACGAACATATCGGATACTTTTGACACATTTTTGGGACCATTCACATTTATACAGCGATTAGTGCTATAAAACTGCACTGATTACTGTGTAAATGTGACTGGCAGGGAAGGGGTTAACACTAGGGGGCGCTGAAGGGGTTAAAATGTTCCCTAAAGTGTGTTCTAACTGTAGGGGGAGGGGGACTCACAAGGGGAGGAGACCGATGTGTGTTCCTCTGTACTGGGAACACACATCGGTCTCCTCACCTCTGACAGGAGGTGGATCTGTGTGTTTACACACACAGATCCACACTCCTGCCGTGACCACAGGCAATCGCGCATACGCACCGGGACCCGAGTGTGCGTGCCGCCGGTGCCGCACGGGCCCGAAGCAAAGGACGACATTGTGATGTCTATCCGGAGGGAGAGACAGTTCCTGCCGACGTCATATTACTATGGCTCGGTAGGGAACTGGTTAATAATAGGACTCTTACCTGTCCTGGAGTCCAGCGATGTCGGCACCGCACAACGCAATGGAGGTGCATGCCACCTCCATTGCGAGTAAGGGAACCTGGCAGTGTAGCCTTACGGCGATTTAAGGTTTGGCATGTTGTGTATCTATTTATTTGGTGCAACCTCGTCTTTTATATTTTACCAACAATTTGGGCAATTTATTGCATTTGTTTGCCCTAAAATTCATGTTAGTGTGTTTTTTACAGAAATTTTGCTTTTCCTGGGTAATATCGTGTGACATTAAAAAAATTGGTACTACCACTATTTTATTCTCTAGCATATCTGCTTTCAGTAAATATATAATGTTTGGGGATTTATGTAATCTTCAGGCAAAAAACGCAAAAATGTCTCTGGCAGTAAAAGGCTTAAAATAAACAGGTATCACCCTGTAAAAGTAGGGCTGACATCATCTCTGTGCTGTGCATAATCTGCACAAAGAGTAGATATGTGGGAGGGATCCAGCAAGCTCCACCCACTAGAGGCTGCCTACAGAAAACTACAGGATAGGGGGCATCTTCTGTCTGCAGCTGCATTCACACTACAGCTTTTTGATTTGCAGGCAGATTTGTTGCAGATCTTCCTGTGATTTTGCAGTGTGAATTACAAAACACGGGACTCGCATTTGAGATGTCATTTATTTGAATGACACTTCAAATCGTGGTGCGGGTCTGCCGCCATTGTCACCTGATAAAACATGCCACAACCCACATCGCGGGACGAATGTCACCAAAAAGTAGCTCCTGAACTATTTTTGGCCGGAATGCGGGTTGTCGCGATTGCAACACGTTTTTCATCGCGGGACAATCACGGCAGACCCGCACTGCGATTTAAGGTGTCATTCAAATGAATGGCATGTCGAATACGAGTCCCGTGTTTTGTTATTCACACTTCGGCACCGTCAAATCGCAGGCAGATCCGCTGCAAATCTGCCTGCGATTCAAAACGCTGAGTTAAGGGGCACAGTGGTGTCACCTTCTCACCCCTAGCCTACTGATTGGAAATTAGGGAAACACAAAATACTCAACTCTGATCACTCTGCTCTGTCCTCCTTTTAGCACATGTGCATGTAGCAGACCCTGATTGGCTCCTAGTGCTGCCCCTACCTCTCGCAGTCTGTGATGTTGTACAGGGAATAGAAGAAGTTACAATCATTAAACCTTCTTAGCTGTGTAAAAATAAAATTATTTAATCATTGCAAATCTTCACATTCCAGAATGTTATTGTATATGTTCTCTGTCTGAACTTTTTCCATTACCCTTTCTATTACAGGCAGTTTCTGGCTCCTGGAGCGACGCGCTGGGTAAACATTGACAGCAAGACAATGGAAAAGACACTAGAAGGTATAAAGAACCCACATCGGTATGTGTTTGATGATGCCCAAATGCATATCTACATGTTGATGAAAAAGGTGGGTGCTCACAAGACACTGGCACTGCTACTTCATATCGCACCATTTCCAGCATTCATTTATTGTGGTGTAGCAAAGTCCGGGACCTCTAGAGTCAGGGACAGCTGACATCCTTCTGTGTAAAGTGGGTTAGAAGGCATGGTGGGTGTACTGCAAGATGAAATGGTGGGCGCCAGACACTTTTTGAAGGCAAAGAGATTTATTGTCTCTTGAATAGGACTGTGGGAAATAGGGTTAGGGCCAGGATACCCTTAAGTAGATGCAATGATAATTGGCAGACTCTGAGACTTCTATAGGTAGACAGCTATACAGGTGAAGGCCTCCAGCTGGGCACCACTTCTGTATAGGTAGGATCGCTGTCTCCTATGGCAACAATCTTGTAGCAGTTACTAACGATTATTGTATTCAACTATTGGCAACACAAACAGTTCTCCGCTTACTCCACAGTCTTTCATTAGACTTTGGATTCAATAGCCACTGGATCCCCTGCGCTCTTCCACTTTAGTGCTCAGTATCTTCCTCAATTGTCACCCCCGCTTCCCTTCTGGGTCCCTGGCTTGGCACTCACAGATACTCTTCAAGCGTCAACCCCGCTGACCCGCTAGGTCCCTGGCTCACTCACTGAATATTTCCCACTTCTTCACCATCCCCGGCTGGCGAGAAAACTGCTCTGGTACTGGCTTCCGCTTACTCACAATGGTCTCCGGTAACAAGGTGGTTGGTCCCTTAGTGGCAACAGCTTCCCCCCTACCTCTGAACACGACCGAACAGCTACTTCTGGTTGTACTGCAAGCCACAACCAACCCTACGCTACTCTCTTGCTTCTGGATAGGACCTCAGACAACCTAGCAGCTAAACGTCCCTGGGATTGGCCTAGTAGCCCGGGGCAGTACAACACACGTCCACCCAGACAGCCGTCCAGGTGGCACAGAACCCCGATCACATGACTCCACCCAAATAAATTGGCTCTCCCAGCAGTCCAACGGACCAAAGAACATCCCTGCCCATTGGCTGAGACACCCTGAAAGAGAAATATCATCAATTCATGTCTAAGCTTGTAAAGCCCCTGTATTATCTAATGTTACTAGTGTAGTGCCACCCAGTGACAGAAGAGAAAGGGTGCAACAAGTCCAGATTTAGAGAGGAATCAATTGATCTCTTAACAATTAGCCAAAGCAACTATCACCTGGCAACTAAATTTGAAAGCAACCCTGCATCGGGGTGCTACATCAGCAAGGCAATGGACTTTGTAAGACACATAATTACAATTCAACCTTAATTTAACTCTTGCTTGTGTTGCTGCTCTCTAGTGAATGAATAGGCTGCCCCTTTAGTGATATCACCAGTCTCTAGTGAATGGATAGGCTACATTTTCCATAATCTCACCGGTCTCTAATAAATGAATAGGCTGCATTTTCAGTGATGTCACTGGTCTCTATTGGGTGGATAAGCCCCATTCTTAGTGATGTCATTGGTCTCTATTGGGTGGATAAGCCCCATTCTTAGTGATGTCACTGGTCTCTATTGGGTGGATAAGCCCCATTCTTAGTGATGTCATTGGTCTCTATTGGGTGGATAAGCCCCATTCTTAGTGATGCCATTTGTCTTTATTGGGTGGATAAGCCCCATTCTTAGTGATGCCATTGGTCTCTATTGGGTGGATAAGCCCCATTCTTAGTGATGCCATTGGTCTCTATTGGGTGGATAAGCCCCATTCTTAGTGATGTCATTGGTCTCTATTGGGTGGATAAGCCCCATTCTTAGTGAGGTCATTGGTCTCTACTGGGTGGATAAGCCCCATTCTTATTGATGCTATTGGTCTCTATTGGGTGGATAAGCCTCATTCTTAGTGATGCCATTTGTCTCTATTGGGTGGATAAGCCCCATTCTTAGTGATGCCATTGGTCTCTATTGGGTGGATAAGCCCCATTCTTAGTGATGTCATTGGTCTCTATTGGGTGGATAAGCCCCATTCTTAGTGATGCCATTGGTCTCTATTGGGTGGATAAGCCCCATTCTTAGTGATGTCATTGGTCTCTATTGGGTGGATAAGCCCCATTCTTAGTGAGGTCATTGGTCTCTACTGGGTGGATAAGCCCCATTCTTAGTGATGCCATTGGTCTCTATTGGGTGGATAAGCCTCATTCTTAGTGATGCCATTTGTCTCTATTGGGTGGATAAGCCCCATTCTTAGTGATGCCATTGGTCTCTATTGGGTGGATAAGCCCCATTCTTAGTGATGTCATTGGTCTCTATTGGGTGGATAAGCCCCATTCTTAGTGATGCCATTGGTCTCTATTGGGTGGATAAGCCCCATTCTTAGTGATGGCATTGGTCTCTATTGGGTGGATAAGCCCCATTCTTAGTGATGTCATTGGTCTCTATTGGGTGGATAAGCCCCATTCTTAGTGAGGTCATTGGTCTCTACTGGGTGGATAAGCCCCATTCTTAGTGATGCCATTGGTCTCTATTGGGTGGATAAGCCCCATTCTTAGTAATGCCATTTGTCTCTATTTGGTGGATAAGCCCCATTCTTAGTGATGCCATTGGTCTTTATTGGGTGGATAAGCCCCATTCTTAGTGATGTCATTGGTCTCTATTGGGTGGATAAGCCCCATTCTTAGTGATGTCATTGGTCTCTATTGGGTGGATAAGCCCCATTCTTAGTGATGGAATTGGTCTCTATTGGGTGGATAAGCCCCATTCTTAGTGATGTCATTGGTCTCTATTGAAGGGATAGGCTGAATTCCCAGTGATAGCACTGATCTCTAGTGAATTGATAGGCTGCATTATTAGAGATGTCAACAGTCTCTTGTGGGTGGATAGGTTGCATTCTTAGTGATGTTACAGGTGTCTAGTGAAAAATGTTTTGCTTCTCAGTGATATCACCAGCCTCCATTGCATGGATAGGATACATTTTCCATTGTCACTAATCCCTAATGAAATGATAAGCTGCATTCCTAAGCCAGCCCCACAAGGATCTAAATTTGTCTTGCTCAGCAGGGACTGTATTTTAATCTATGTATGGGCTAGCTGATTGTACACAAATCGATTCATCAGTCTTCTTTTATGCAACCAGATTGTCAGGTTTTTCCTGCACAATCAGTTTTGCTGGCTAGTGGACCAGAGGTGTATCCCGTCCTTTCTTAAACCCCCGACTCCTAGGATCCAGACCTCTTCCCTTTTATTATTCACAGGGGGTTGGACCCCAGAAAAAGCCTGAAAACACGATCGGGAAAGGTGGATAAAACATTAGCCCCTTCCCCCTGGACTTGGGCAGACAAGTGCTAATTAAACATACAGTAGGCCACCTGCCTACATATGCAAATGTTGACTTTTTGTCAAAAGTCAGCAGCTCCCAGCTTCACCCCTCTAGACACTGACATTTGCAGAGAGAAGTAACACCGGCTATCACCCCATGGGTAGAGAGATGTCCCTAATGTGCAAGTTGTGATTGAAATCAGGATTTTACCAACAGGGAAAAAACAGGGGCCCAGATTCACATACAATTAGATTTGCGTAGAGTATCAGAAATACACTACGCCGCCGTATTTTACCTGGCTCTACGTGGAATCCCGGTAGATTTTGTCCAGTAAACTACAGCGGCGTAGTGTATTTCTCCCGGCGCAAGCCATCTACGCGAGTAGGGGGCGTGAAGCATTTAAAATAGGCGCGTTCCCGCGGCGATCGAACTGCGCATGCCCCGTTCAGAAATTTCCCGCCGTGCATTGCGCGAAATCACGTCGTTACGTAATTCGTTGTTTGAGTAGCGTCGTTTACGGACATTCCTATTCCCGAACGAGTTACGTAAAAAAATTAAATTCGACGCGGGAACGACGGCCATACTTAACATGGGCTACGCACCGTTAGACCAGCAAATAGCTGGTCTAACATTACGTAGCAAAAAAATGACGTAAGCGATTGCGAAGACCACTCGTATCTTCGTGGATCGCCGTAAAAAGTCATTTGCATATCCCGACGCTGAAAACGACGCGGACTCCTCCCAGCGGCCGCAAAAATATCGCAGCGTTGATCCGAAGGCTTACGAAGACGTTAGCCTCTCGGATCGAAGCCCGAAGCCGCCGTATCATGGTTTGAGGATTCAAACTAGTGATACGGCGCGCAAAATTTGAAATTACTCCTGTCTAACACCAGTTAGACAGGCGTAATTGCTCTGTGAATCTGGGCCAGGGTCTCTAGAGAGAGGCTGGAGCAGAGTTTTGTTCACATATTAAGCAGAGATGAAAGCTGCATTATTCATATTTCTATAAACAATGGCAAAGATAAGTGCTGTATTAATTACCCTCCCACATAGTGTGTACAGTCATACCTGTACCACAGTTAATTAAATGAAGGTGGTGGCTCAGCTGTGTTTAATTAGAATCTGTGTAGTTTACATATCTCAGTAATTAAAAAGATATGTACTGGCAATCCTGTTGATGCATTCAACTTTATTGTGCAACTAAAGGGCAGTAAGTGGCCTGGAGGGGCCATAGCAGTCTCCCCTTGTAGCAGGGGCCCTGTTGCAGGACCCTCCTTCCTAGAACTCTGTATAATGGTCACATATAGCAAAGGCCGCTGATATGTATCTACAGAAAGCGTATTTTCTCTTTTTGTACCATCATTTCTGATTAGCTTTTGTGCAGTAAACTTCTTTTCCTGTTTGGCGGAGCCTGAAAATCCCTGATGAAAATGAAGTGCTCGATGTAGACAGGCAGCACACCTGTTCTTGAATTTTGTATACACTTATAATTATTGTAATCGGCTCCATCATGCACTGATTGTGTGTTTCTGCAAAGCTTTCATTATTTCACTTTTTTCAAGGAGAAATATTTTTGATTGCTTGTCGAATGAACGATCAAGATACAAACAGAATTTTTTTTCCCCGTGGGTTAAAGCAGTGGGGGAAGATAGCAAGGAAAAATGTTCAAGTTATCATATGCTTAAAGTGGATGTAAACCCGAAAATGTTTTATTTATTTTTTGATGACACAATGTACAGTATAAGATTTCCTATCATCGGTGCCCAGTCTTGCCACACAAAGTTAATCCAGCTCTAAACAATCCTCTTTTATTGTTCGGTGAAATAAAACAGACTTACAGAGAAAACCCTTAGTCCGTTCCGCCCCTTTGCTGTGAGTGACAGGTTATTTACATATCTCATGCACTAGCCTGGAGACAGGAATTATTTTTTAATTCCCGCCCCCACTCCTTTTCTGAAGTCATGTGGTTACTTTTCTGGATTTTGACTGGATGTTAGTGTTCATAGCAGAATTCAGTGTAAGGGGAGTGTAGAGGTGGGCAGAGAGTCTACTGACATCAGGACTCCACCCACAGAGCTCCAGACAACAGATCCACCCACAGAATCTGCAGTTTTTCAGTTCTTATAACAGACAGAGGGGAGACGTGTGACAGGTAGGGATACATGCAGGAGGCATCTATATCCTTATAGATAAGCACTATGCATAGGTGTGCGCAGCCTGTTGCATTAGGGTGTGCACCTGAAAGCTCAAAAACATGGAACCGATCTCTCAATGTGTTCATTCAGAAAGGAAAGGGGCCGGTAAATTACATTACCCTTTCCCCCACTCATCCTGAAATATCATCTATGTGTGCCCACTGCAGTAGCCAATGGGAGAGGAGGGAAGCCAGCCCATGCTGCGGGAGGGGACACTGGGCAGCAGGGGGAATCTGCACTGCAGGGAGTGATTAGGGTGTGCCTGGGCACACCTGGCACACCCTGTACACACGCCTATGGCACTATGGGAGGAGTTTAGAAAGGATGAGAGTGGATTTACATCCACTTTAATTTAGAATTAAAGGACAATGCAATATCCAACCAGGCCATTCTTACTAACCTCCTGGACCCTTTTTATCAGGCGGTTTCGGCGTTCGGCAATGACCTGTTAAAAAAATGC
The DNA here is from genome assembly GCA_029574335.1 of Rana kukunoris. Taxonomy (NCBI): domain Eukaryota; kingdom Metazoa; phylum Chordata; class Amphibia; order Anura; family Ranidae; genus Rana; species Rana kukunoris. The sequence continues at coordinate 19,989,495 of CM056054.1, forward strand.
GGTACAACACGCTGCGCTAAGGTGTGAATGCAGCCTAAGAGGTCATGTGGATCTAGTAACAGTTGAATATGTAGCACCCCTCTAACACCTTAAAGACAGGATAGCACCTCCAGAGGCAGGGGCAGGGTTGACATAATATCCACTGAAGAATTACCAATCAACTGGCATCTTTCCCTTTTTGATGTTTAGCAGCAGTCACTTTTGTCTATTTAAAGTTTTTGTTGCAGAACGGTTAGGGATGTCAGGGGTCCCAGATACCTTAACAAATAACTTACAGACTCTCCAGATCCAGATCAATGTCCAGCTTCACAGTGTCAGAACATTTAGGCAACGCTCTAAGCACGTTCCCAAATTTCCTTGTGTCACTAGGCCGATCAAAGAGACCAGCGTTCTTTCTGTCTCTCTCCAGCAAGGGGCCACCCCTGGGTCTCCTACTTGGCCCAGGATCACAGGGGACAGCTATCCGAATGGATGCTGGCGCCCCATGTGACTCTAGGCGGCTATTTTGGGTCAGGCAGAGTCTATTTCAGAAACAGTACAAGCAAACGGCAACCACCCCAGCCTATAACTGGCCTTTGCAGCAAAAAGCACATTAAACCAGGGGTTTACTTTGCACACATTTTCAAATTAACCACTTCCTTACTGGGCACATATATCCCTTCCTGACCAGGTGAAATTTCAGCTTGTGGCACTGCATCATTTTAACTGACAATTGTGCAGTCGTGCGACGTGGCTCCCAAACAAAATTGACGTCCTTTTTCCCCCACAAATAGAGCTTTCTTTTGGTGGTATTTGATCGCCTTTGCAGTTTTTATTTTTTGCACTATAAACAAAAATAGAGCGACAATTTTGAAAAAAAAACTATATTTTTTACTTGTTGCTGTAATAAATAGCCAATTTTTTTAAAATTGCATGTCAGCGATGCGGCGGGCATGCGCGCGCCGCTGAGTGGCCAGACGAAGCGCAGGCCGTAAAAACACAGCCTGTTAGAGATTCAGGACATCCCTTCGGCTGTACAAAGTCGTACGGCCGTTGGGAAGTGGTTAAAGCTGTAGGGCCTCTTCACATCACCCCAGTAAACTGATAGATGGGACAATTCGGTTTGTTGCAGGCTGGTTGGTAAGTGAGCTGAAAACTTTTCTTGTTTTTTGACAAGAGTTTATTTCAGAACCTGGCTCCTGGGCTTAGTGTGCATTTGCCTGTGGCTGGAATAGAGACAGGTCACCCATCTGGCGGGGAAAGTGCTTGGCGTCAAGAAGTGGTTGCTGAGGAGTAGGAAAAGTGCAGGGAAAAGCCATCCTTTCTGGAAGATTCCCCACTTGGTTATGGACCGGCCATGCCACATTCCACCCGCTCGAGGCCAATGCTGTAGGCACACCCGAGGCCTACTTCTTCTACACATCGCTGTTTCATGCTGCGAGTGCTTCCTAGTTTGGCTGCCTTCCTACCGGGCCTGTTCTGTTATGCCCAAATTCAATTACAATACATTCCTGTTTCTCTGCACTTGGACTCTTGAGTGCCCCACCACGTTGCACCCACCCACCCACAAGCAGAGGAGGCCACTGCTGTTAGGCAGAGAGGTAAGTAAGCACCTGAATGGCAAATGTCTGGGTTGGATTAGGTTAGGGTGCTAAGGAGGGTGGGCTGGTGGGTTTTTCTATAAAAGGGTGTCCTATAAACCTGCAGTAGTAAATGACAGTGGGAATCTGGTTGTTATGGGCAATGTAGAGTGTTTTTTCTTTATTGAATCAGCTCTTGACTAAAGGGTATAAAATAATCACTGGACATCCGGTGCTGGCCTCATCTGCCCCTCACCTTAATGGTCCCCTCACCTTAATGGTCCAATGCAGTCTTACCAAACAAAAAGCTTTGATTGGGTGGCAGAGCTGTGTAGAGTCCACCAAGCACAGTGGTACTTATCCACATCAGGGCCAGTGCTACCGTTAGGCAAACTAGGCAGCCTCTTAGGGCACACTGCTTACTAGGGCGCCCAGCCATTGGTGTTTCTTTGCTCTTCTCTCTGCAGCAAGCAACTAAATCTCAGCATCAGCAGGCAGCCACCACTATGTTTGCACATAGTGTCAGGCACAGCGGCGGTGGACGACTGTGTCTGTGTCCCGACTCCCAAATGAATGGAAGCACTGGTAGGCTGCATTAATGGGTGCTGGTAGGTTGTATTGATGGGCACTGGTAGGCTGCATTGATGGGTGCTGGTAGGCTGCATTAATGGGCATTGGTGAGAGTGCATTGATGGGCGCTGGTAGGTTGCATTGATGGGCGCTGGTGAGGCTGCATTAATGGGCGCTGTTAAGGCTGCATTAATGGGCGCTCTTGAAGCTGCATTGATGGGCGCGGGTGAGGCTGCATTAATGGTCGCTGGTAGGCTGCTTTAATTGTCGCTGGTAGGCTGCATTGATGGGCGCTGGTGAGGCTGCATTGATGATGGGCGCTGGTGAGGCTGCATTGATAGGCGCTGGTGAGGCTGCGTTAATGGTCGCTGGTGAGGCTACGTTAATGGTCGCTGGTGAGGCTGCGTTAATGGTCGCTGGTGAGGCTGCATTAATGGGCGCTGGTGGGGCTTCATTAATGGACACTGGTAGGCTTCATTGATGGGCGCTGGTGTTTAATGAGCGCTGGTGAGGCTACATTTGATGATTTGATGGGCGCTGGTGAGGCTGCATTTGATGGGCTCTGGTGAGGCTGCATTTGATGGGCTCTGGTGAGGCTGCATTTGATGGGCGCTGGTGAGGCTGCATTTGATGGGCGCTGGTGAAGCTGCATTTGATGAGCGCTGGTGAGGCTGAATTTGATGGGCACTGGTGAGGCTGCATTTGATGGGCGCTGGTGAGGCTGCATTTGATGGGCGCTGGTGAGGCTGCATTTGATGGGCGCTGGTGAGGCTGCATTTGATGGCTGCTTCATTAAAAAGGTTGGGTATACATGGGCAGGGCAAAGGGGGTGGAGCCAGGGGGCAGCATAATGAGGTTTCGCCTAGGGTGTCAAAAATCCTTGCAGCAGCCCTGCCCTTGATGATTGTAAGCCCTCTTCTTGGTGAGCCCAGAGTCAGTAAAAACGTGAAGATGATACGAGAACTAGCTCCAAACCCAACTCCCAACATACAGTGGGGAAGGCTTTGAACTTCTCTTGGGTTTGTGTTTCTGTCTGTGTCCCCAGTGGGGAGATTTCACTTCACTTCCTATCCAATGACCACCAAGAAAGCAAGGAGAATCTCCTTAATGAGCATAAAAATCGATCTGGATTGCTAACATGTACCCCTCTAATTAGGAAGAGTGCTTGCACTGCCTTGTGTTCCTGATGGAGAAATACTCCTCACTTTCTGTCCTGGTTACTCCACAGAAAACGAAGAAAAGTCTCCTCAATGAGTCAAAGAAAGCAATAAAAAAAAAAGAAGATTTTTTTAACTCTTCTCAGTCCATTCTAAGCTAAAAAAACAGTTTTGGCTAAAGTTGGACTTGAATATTTAATTTCAATGTATAATTTGTATTTTCATGTGAGCATATGGGAAGCCACATTTGCTCATTAAATATGCATGCTGTACTTCCTAGGTTAATAGTACTGCACAGCAATTGTGCCGTATTGTTCACCCTTCTCGGCACACATCTATTAGTCTGCACTGAAGGGCTGAAAATAATTAATTCTCTCGTCTCAGGAGTCCTTCTGCAAAGATGCTAACATTACCACTAGGGTTGTCCCGATACCACTTTTTTAGGACCAAGTACAAGTACCGATACTTTTCTTTTATGTACTCGCCGATACCGAATACCGATACTTTTTTTTAAATGTGTCCCCACATATGCAACCATGTCCCCCCACAAATGCAGCCATGTCCCCCACATATGCAGCCATGTCCCCCCATAAATGCAGCCATGTCCCCCCATAAATGCAGCCATGTCCCCCCATAAATGCAGCCATGTCCCCAAACATATTGCAGCCATGTCCCCAAACATATTGCAGCCATGTCCCCAAACATATTGCAGCCATGTCCCCAAACATATTGCAGCCATGTCCCCAAACATATTGCAGCCATGTCCCCAAACATATTGCAGCCATGTCCCCAAACATATTGCAGCCATGTCCCCAAACATATTGCAGCCATGTCCCCAAACATATGCAGCCATGTCCCCAAACATATGCAGCCATGTCCCCAAACATATGCAGCCATGTCCCCAAACATATGCAGCCATGTCCCCAAACATATTGCAGCCATGTCCCCAAACATATTGCAGCCATGTCCCCCATATACGCAGCCATGTCCCCAAACATATGCAGCCATGTCCCCAAACATATGCAGCCATGTCCCCAAACATATTGCAGCCATGTCCCCAAACATATTGCAGCCATGTCCCCCATATACGCAGCCATGTTCCCCACATATGCAGCCATGATCCCAAACAAGTATTCTATTCAGGCATCGGGGGTATTTGCGGGAGTACAAGTACTCCCGCAAATACTCGGTATCGGACAACCCTAATTACCACCATGGTAAATATGTGATAGCGTTGGGCCAATGACAATTAAAACTGTTTTTTTTAACATTCTTTGAGGCCCCTTTCACACTGGGCACAGGAGGTGCGCTGGCGGTACATCGGCGCTATTTTTAGAGCCGCTATACTGTAATTTTTACCACGATATTCGGACGCTAGCGGTGCGCTTTTAACCCCTGCTAGCGGCCGGAATAGGGGTTAATACCGCCGGCAATGCGCCTCTGCAGAGGCGCATTGCCCGCGGTATTACCGCGGTTTCCCATTGCTTTCAATGGGAAGGAGCGGTGGAGGAGTGGTAAACACACCGCTCCTTCACCGCTCCAAAGATGCGGCTAGCAGGACTTTTGGAGCAGTCCTGCTAACGCACCGATTCAGTGTAAAAGCCTTCGAAAACAATTAGCCTTTACGAAGAAGGTCTGGTGCTAGAATTATTGCCCTCATTCCAGCAGGCCCGGCGATATGTAACATGTTTGGACACAGGTTCCCTAACATGTGTATTTACGTTTGTATGTGCGTATATCTGGTGGTGGGGAGGCCTTAATTTTATTTATTTTTTATGTGCTTGGGTGCAACATATTTTTGTCCCTTATTTGTTTAATCATATAGGTGATAAAGTCCCCTATGTGCTGTTTTTTTTTGGTGACAGGTTGAATCTCTATACGAGGGGGGGGGGGGGCACAGACAGCAATAAAAACATGACAGAGGTTCTAATGACTCTCTACTCTCTCCAAAACTAAAAACAACATATTGCCTTTAGAATTTTTTTACATTTATTTACTTTATTGTATTTATTAATTTGTTTGTTATTTTTTTCATATATTTGCAAATGTTACAGTATTTTATTTTTTTACATTTATACAAAGAGTAACTTTGCTTTCCTAAAAACAAATGCAGAAATAAAAAAGAATAATATAGCATATACAATTGCTACACAAGCCAAACTGTAATTGAATATGATTTTATATATATATATATATATATATATATATATATATATATATATATATTATTTAATATTATTAAAGATTACTTTTCAATTTCAATCTGTAGCCTCTGTAATTTGCTTTTTTTTTTAAACAGTTTTACCTTTAGGTGGGCTGAATAGTTCAGCATATCCTTGTATCCTTATCTGGTACACACATACAAAAAAACTAAAAAAAAAAAAAAAAAATTCTTTGAAATCTGAAAGTAAAACATTTTTTATTTGGGAAAATTTTATATTTAAAAAGTCACTTTACTTCAATGAGCCAGAACAATTTGAACTACAGTGGCGTTTCGCAATACGAGCAATTTTTTTTTTCTTTAAATCCTGACTCGGTTTGCGAGTGTTGTCTTGCAAAACAATCAGGATTCAAAACTCTGCAGTGGTGCAGTACTGCATTTGGCCAGAGGTGCGGGGCAAAGAGTCGCTTGGAAATACTTGGAAATATTCAGAAACTCTCAAAATACTCTGTTCCTGAGTGTTTCCGAGCCTTTCCAAGGGTTTCCTAGTGCATCCAAGCGGTCTCTTGAGTATTTCCATGTCTCTCTGGTGCCCCCCACCTCTGGCCACATGCGGTATTGCATGCAATAAAAGTCAATGTGGAACGAATTATCTTAGTTTCCATTGACTTCTATGGAGAAACTCACGTTGATATGCGAGTGCTTTGGATTACAAGCATTCTCCTGGTACGGATTATGCTCATAATCCAAGGTTCCCCTGTAAAGAAAATAAAAAGTGAGATAATTACGCAACATGTCTTCATTTTTTTTTTATAATTTATTAATTTTGTTATTTTTTCTTTTCAGGATTCATTTCCCAGATATTTGAAATCTGAAATGTACAAGAATCTGCTCGGTCAAGCTTTTATCCCACCAGAAACGAAGAAAGGGTTTGAAAACATTTTTTTAATTTATTATCATTGTAAGGCTGATAACACTTGGGGGAAAATCGCTAACCTACCTCCGGTTCTGTGGGGTCGCTCATTTGCTATCTAAGAGAATGGGACAAAAACTGCTCTCTGCTTCTCCCTCACCGTGCTGAAATCTTTCTCAAAATGGTGTACAGGGGCGGAGGCTATAGCCGCATGTCAAAAACTAAAGTAAAATACGAGATTTCAAATCGTTACAAATAACCGCAATGTATTTAGAAAAGTACAAATCCATTCAAAGCATGTTAGGCAGCGCCATTGTGAGAGAGACACGGAAAATTACGAATCAACGAACCAAAAAAAAGTTACGAATCAACAAAAAACAATGTATTCTACTGAAAGTAAGAATTATAAATCAACTAAAAATAAGGCTTACATTAATACGAATCATTCCGATTCAACAAAAATCTACGCTTGCGAAAATACGAATTAGTCTGAATAAGAAAAATCCTGTTTAGCAAAATTACGAATGATTACGAATCAACAGGACGGAAAATAAACTAAACCATACTAAATACATTTTTATGTTGTGCACAAGTCTAGTATTTTGGATGGAGTGTGAAAGGGTGAGAACTTTTATCAGAATTTTATTGCTGTCTGTATTCCCATTGGAAGAGTTTTTCTCACTTCCTGTCCCAATATCTTAATGTCATACCCTGACACGAAGGGTGTCACCAGGACAAGAAGTGGTGGAAAAGTTCCCAAGATGGAACACAGAGATTAGAAACCTGATAGAGGTTCTAGTCCTTCTCTTGTAATACACCTTCCAGCAACCAATCTTCCATCCTGGTAAGGGGTTACAGCAGTGTTTATCAATGGGGCTACTAAAAGTCCTGTGGGCCCACGATGAGGAAACCCTTCTTTGGTAGAATTTGTTTTGTGCATGGGTGCTTTACTTGTGTCATATCTTTCACATTATTGTTAATGTTGCAGTGTGTTTCCATTTATGAGAAGACAGCGTCACTCCAGTCCAAGTCCGGCCTTCCTATTCCCACCAGGAGACCAAGATCCAAGGTTGGATGGGGACAGCAAAGTGAACTCACCGGCAGCCATCTCACAGGTGTGGATTACTACAGTCATGTGTTTGTTGTCATGCCATTTTTTATGGATACAAGGAGTCCTTTATGATATCTGGTGATTAGGAAAATGCTGGTGGTGCCCCATTTCTAATAATTGTGCCCCATGAGCACCTACCCTCGCAATAAACCCTTCCAACCCGTGGTCCTGGATGTTCATGCAGGTCATAAAAGCTTCACAATACTGCATCACCATGATGGTTCTTTAGACCCCATTCACACCTGAGCGTTTTGTAGCTTGAAGCTCCAAAACGCTACAAAACCCCTGAAGCCAGAAGCTCCAAAACACCTGAAGCTCATTTTTTTTTTTAGGCAGATTTGGCTGTTTTTTTGCGTTTTACATTGGTGACCTTTTGACCTGTACAAAACTGCGGCACAAATGCGGTAAAAATCACGGTAAAAACTGCCGCAAAAAATCGTGACAAAATTGCACGTTGTTCTGCCTGAAAACGCTATGCTTAGGTGTGAATGGGGCCTAAATGCCATGGCTACATGAAATATCCGAGTGAACATAAAATAAGGTGAGAAGTTGTGTATCATCCCCAGAGGCTCACAATGGGAAAAACTACGAGAAAAAATAGAGCAGGTTCCAAATTTTTAACGGTCATTTTTCTTGTTGAGAAAAATGCTCTGGAGCCTACGCACGACCGTTTTCACGACCAATTTATGGTCGTGTGTACACGACCGAACAGTCCACAAATAAAACAAGTAGCTGTTTTTTTGGTGTTTTTTTGATGGGTAGTAATTTCTGGAATGTACATCTGGAAGGATAAAATGAACTCATGTTTATTTGTTAATCCAAAAATAACCAACATGTTTATATTCGGATCTTTGATCAAGTACTTGTGTCATACTGTATCTTAAAAAAGTGTTTTAGTAATGTTTTCATTACTGATGATTTATATAGTGCTATCATTTGGCGCGGTACTGTACAAATGAAAGTAGGTCAAATCCTAAGCGCATGACACTTGTTATGCTACACTGATTATCATAAACAATTCCTTATTTTTCTTATATTAAAATACAGTTTTCACCTATATATTATATTCACAAACAGCCCCATAAAACCCAGGGTGGACTAAGATGCTGATCTTGATTTGCTCTGTAAAAGTCATGGACTGGCCCACCCCCTCCCATCTCCTACAATTCTCTTATTGGTTCCTATAGCAGCCTTTTTCTACCATGGTGCCTTGAGGTTTTTTCAGGGGCGCCTTGTCAAAATGCATAAAAATTGCCCAAAAATTGTATACAAGCCAGCGTGTGGATAAAGCTGCCTTTTATTTACACAAAGCCACAGGTTTTCATTGTGCACCATTACAACCTTCTACCCCCCGGCATCCTAACAACCAATGGCATCATCAGTTGATAAGAAGGATGTCAGTCGCCTGCATAGCATCCTTGTTTGACCCTCCCCTGCCCCTCTCCATCAGTTTTGTCGGGCACCTTAAAGCGGAGGTTCACCCAAATAACATGTATATAACATTACATTCTGCATACTTTCAATATGTACAGTATGCTGTTTATTTTTATTTTTTGGCTCTACATACCGTATCATTGCTATTTTCCACCCAGTAGGCGTTCCTATGCAGACGCGCAATGTCATGTGGGACTTCGCCCAGATGATTGACGTGCTTGAGAAAAAACCCCGGCGGATAAGGCGAGTCACGAGTTTCCGAAAGTAGCCGAACTGCGAGTCAGCTCTATACGGCACCTGCACAGTCAGCTCTCCACGGCTCCTAGTCGGTGCGCAGGCACCGTATAGCGCCGTATAGAGCTGACTCACAGTTCGGCTACTTTCGGAAACTCGTGACGCACCTTATCCGCCGGGGAACGCCTACTCCCACGGGAGTCAGTACCCGGAAGCCGGGTGGAAAATAACAATAATACGGTATGTAGAGCCAAAATAAATAAATAAACAGCATACTGTACATGATGGAAGTATGCAGAATGTAATGTTATATACATGTTATTTGGGTGAACCTCCGCTTTAACTGAGTGATGGAAAGGAACTGAGGGAGAAGAGAAACATTGGAATACTAGTCAGTACCAGTTTACAAAAGTGTATTTGATTTGGAAGAATAAATCACCTCTAACGTTGGGTGTCCTATGTGTGTGGATGTTGCTGCATTATGCAAAACTATTAGAATAGTGTTTATAATTTTTAGACTGGGGTGCCTTAAGACTGTCCATAATTTTTAAAGGGTGCCTTGACTGAAAAAAGGTTAAGAAACACTGTCCTAAAGCATAACTAAAAGCCTGGGCAGGTCAGGCAATTCCCGGCTTCCTACCGAATGCTCCTACGATAGGCCCTACCTTAAAACAAATGAAACAGTACTTTACCTTGACCAACTGTCACAGCTTTCCATCGCCGCTGACCCTCATATTGGGACACCCAACCTTCATTCCCGAAAGATCAGACAAACTTTTCCAAGTCTGGGCTACCAAGGGGCTACTTATAGCTTGTGACTTTCTTCATCGATTTAACTGGCATGATTTTTCTATTCTTTCAACAAACAATAAAGTCCCCCCCCCCCCCCCTCCTGACCCTTGGCGCCAACTGCAACTGTCTCATTTCTTGCATTCTCTCCTGGCCCTGAGACATTTGGCTTGGGAACTTACTTTGTATGAGAAGGCGTGAATTTCTGAGGGACCGTCATGCCACATGCTGCCTGTCCTCTCTCATATGGAACTTTGCTAGATGCCCATTCTCAACTGGACCTGGATATCCTTTCCTAATGAGAAGTGGACATGGACAGGACTTTTTCAGAAGAGCAACGAGCCAGAATGCTCACTTTCGCACACAAGGCCTCAATCAGTAGTAAGTATCAAGAAATATCTTACAAAATAGTTACCCGATGGATACAGGATGCCCTTAGTGCTAGCTAAGCTATTCCCACGACAGAGTGATCTCTGATGGAGGTGTGGCAGGAAGGAATGTTCCTTACATTGGTGGTCAGTGAGAAGAATGTCCCTTACATTGGTGATCAGTGGGAAGAATGTTCCTTACATTGGTGATCAGTGGGAAGAATGTTCCTTAGATTGGTGATCAGTGGGAAGAATGTTCCTTTCATTTATGGTCAGTGGGAAGAATGTCCCTTACATTGGTGATCAGTGGGAAGAATGTTCCTTAGATTGGTGATCAGTGGGAAGAATGTTCCTTAGATTGGTGATCAGTGGGAAGAATGTCCCTTACATTGGTGATCAGTGGGAAGAATGCTCCTTACATTGGTGGTCAGTTGGAAGAATGTTCCTTACATTGGTGATCAGTGGGAAGAATGTCCCTTACATTGGTGATCAGTGGGAAGAATGCTCTTTACATTGGTGGTCAGTTGGAAGAATGTTCCTTACATTGGTGATCAGTGGGAAGAATGTTCCTTACATTGGTGGTCAGTGGAAAGAATGCTCCTTAATTTGTTGGTTACCGTATTTATCGGGGTATACCGCGCGCCGGCGTATAACGCGCACCCCAAACTTAGGAAGGTAGTTTAAGGAAAAAAATTAGTTTAAGAAAAAAAAAATCTTACATTTTTGTCTATCGGCGGCCTTGTCCGGCGTCCGTTTGCGGCCATGCGTGGGGTCCGTCCAGCCTTGTGGGTGTCAGTCTGCGACTTCATTGCGCGGGGTCCGTCCAGGTGTCCGTCTGCGGCTTCCTCACGGGGTCCGTCCAGTCCATCAGCACCTTGCCCGGGGTTGCATCGGTGTTCGTTTTTGAATTAGGCGTCGAGCCGAGAGGAGCCGGATTTCGGCTCCTCTCGGCTTCTCTCGTCTCCTGGCTGCGGGCGGCGCCCAGGAATAGCAGTATCAGGGTATATCGCGCACCCACAATTTCCCCCTGATTTTAAGGGGAAACAAGTGCACGGTATACGCTGATAAATACGGTAATTAGAAGAATTCCTCCCCTACCAGCAACTAAATAGATCATTGGTGTCATGCTGCTGGCTATTCCAATTGGCGTTGGACCTAGAACTATGCAGGCAGGGGCACCATCAGCTGGGAAGTCAGTCAGCTGAAGCTCAAGGAATCGGTAGCAACCTCAGTAGGAACTCTAGGGTTCTGTGAACTCTGGTTGCCCTATTCATTGCTATAGTAGGTTCTGATTCTGGTATTCACATAGATTACAGGTGGACCTCTGTTTATATTAAAATGTAGGAAGGGATATTTGAGGTGGTTAGCATGGCTGATTGCTGGGGAACTTGGTATTGTGTCCTCGCTGTCCTTCCTATTGCCCTACGTAGTATTAAATTGAACCTCTGTACATATTTCTCTTTCTACAGAAAAAAGTTTTATCTTTGAGAGAGTTAAGCCTCTTTTTAATGGACAGAACTAATCACCTCTTTCCTCTGCTTCTCCTTCTATAGATTGATTGCACTTCATTTATTCTGCATTGTTAAAGATTAATATCCATGCTTTCAGAATTCAATTACCATTGACATAGGGATCTCAGTCAATTATCTGCCCTGAATTATTTTTTCCCCATGAATATTGTATAAAAACTGCTCTGCTTGCAAACTCAGTGTCGGGCCGCAGTCTCTTGTGTGACGAATCCGTGCCCTTGTCACCTTGTAACACGGAATGACAAATTAGCACAATTAAAATAGTAATTCAAACACAATACTCCTGATTTGAAAGATTGAATATGTGGGTTTTACAGATGACTGCAGAGCATTATATATGCAGCGATCATTTCATGACAGCTTTTGTGAGGTTTTTGTAATTATCTGTTGGCTCTACAGACAAAAAGAATTTAGATTTGCTCCATTCTAATGCATGTTAAAAAAAAAAACTAATTTCAATTCCATCCTTTATATATTAAAGGAGAAGTATGGCTACAGCTATTTTGGCCAAATGTCCCCTGTGGGTCACAGGAGTGCACTTAGTTCTGCACTCCTGTGACCGATATTCAGTCAGCAGCGGGCTAAAGTATGCTGTCGGCTGACATCACAAATCCTGTCTAGGCTCTGTAGGGATTCTGACAATGATGTCGGGATCTGTTCAGATGCCTGAGTGGCAGCTGGCTTGGCTTCTCAGTGTGCTGCTGAGAGCCTTAGCCTGCCACTCCCGCCCCCCCCCCCCAAAGCAAGGCACTCCAGTGAGCACTGGAGGGGCAGAGCACAGAGCGGTGACTTACATTGCCATTTTATTCCCTAGCGTTTCTGCTAAAAAAACATATTGACCCGGATTCACAAAGCACTTACGCCGACGTATCTCCAGATACGCCGCGTAAGCACAAATATGCGCTGTTGTATCTGTGCGCCGGACCCACAAACTAAGATACGCCTAAAAACAGACTTCATCCCACCGACGTAACTTGCCTACGCCGTCGTAGAGTGGGTGCATATTTACGCTGGACGCATGTGGCGCTCCCATTGATTTTCTATTAAAATATGCAAATGAGGGAGATACGCCGATTCACGAACGTACTTGCGCCCGGCGCATAATTTACGCGGTTTGCGTAAGTTTTACATTCGGCGTAAAGTTATTACCCATAGATGAGGCGCAACCCATGCAAAGGTATGGACCAGGGAACACATGCCTATGTATTGTACGTTGGTTGTCTGTGAATATGGGCCGACATGGGTCTGGCTGGGCGTAGGTTATGTTCGCGGCGTAGGTTACGTTCACGGCGTACACAGTGATCCAGCGTATCTTAGGCATTTGTTCTGACGTGGTTGTGAGCATGTGCACGGGGATACGTCCATGTCTCGATGCATGCGCAGTTCAGTTTAAGTACTTGTCTGGCACCCGGCCCATCATTTGCATGGGGTCACGCTTCATTAACATGGATCACGCCCACTTCCAGCCCACTTCCACTTACGCCGGCTTACGCCTACGAAATATACGCTACGCCGGCGCAGAGTTGGGAGCATTTGCTTTGTGAATCCCATGCTTGCCTCTCCGCGCTGTGTCGGCGTACCGTAAAAGAGATACGCTACGGCGGCATAACTATGCGCCGATGTCTGTGAATCCGGGCCATACTGTATAATGTTTAGGGCTTCTGAGTAATTTTCTAGCAAAAAAAATTATGATTTTTACATGTAGGAGAGAAGTGCCAGAATTGTCCCGGTATGGAAGTGGTTAAATGTGAAATCAAGAGTCTTCATAAATAATTTCAAAATCATAGAAATTGCTACATTTAAAAAAGATGATCAAACATGATGAGCACACATTTACTAACTTGTAGCTCTATCGCCACCTGCTGGCAATACATTTAATATCCTCTTCTTTTTTTTTTTCCATGAACTTTAGCTTTGGATTACCCAGTAACATGATTCCCTTGTTTAGATATTTAGAAGAGCGGATTATTAGCTGTCCGGGTCATTGACAGAAATCTTTTTTTCCTGTGTTGTTTTTTTAGCCTCTGCAACGGAAATGATTCCCAGGCCTTTAAAGTCCCCAGATTTGATTCTAGCAAGAAATTAGCAGGCCCTGGGGAGTTTCGCAGACCGGCTTGTTCTGTAGAGACTGTTCTTGTTCCCACATTCAGTGATGATGCATTAATACCGGCATCAAGAAAAATTCATCTCCTGCATCTAATCAGGGGCAGCTTGTCCTGAGCTGTCTGTGTGCAGAGAAAGAAAAATGGCAAGAACGTGGAAATAAAAAAAATGAACGTAGGAAAGCTGCTTGATACTGCGAGCATGGAACAGGAGATAGTTAGAAAATGCGGCTATACAAAATAGGAGTTGTTGGAGACTGTGACAATGAATAAGGGAACAAATGGAAAAAGAAAATACGGACAGCCGCACTCCAAAAAATTTTAATGGTTGTCTGTATTTCAAAAAAAATAAATGCACTACAAATCACAGCATACAACACGGGAGTAAAACAACTGATGCATTTCGCACTATAAATTAGTGCTTAATCATAGACAACCATCAAGGTTTTTTGGAGTGCGGCTGTCCATATTTTCTTTTTCCATTTGTTGCCTTGTGCATTGCCAGCACTCTTGATCTCCTGAGACTATACTGATCATCCTAACACAATCCACCTGGAGCAGTAACTTTCTTTCCACCATGAATAAGGGGGTATAATGCCGCGTACACACGATCGGAAATTCCGACAGCAAAAGTGCGATGTGAGCTTTTGAATGAAAATTCCGACCGTGTGTAGGCTCCATAGGACTTTTGCTGTCGAAATTCCTGCCAACAAAAGATTGAGAGCTGGTTTTCAAATTTTCTGCCGGAAAAAATTCCTATCGGAAAATCCGATCGTCTGTAGCAATTCCGACACGGAAACAATTCAACGCATGCTTGGAAGCATTGAACTTCATTTTCTCGGCTCGTCGTAGTGTTGTACGTCACCGCGTTCTTGACGGACGAAAGTTCAGAGACCGTGTGTATGGAAGCCAAGCTTGAGCAGAATTCCGACGGAAAAAACATCCAAGATTTTTCAGACGGAAAATCCAATTGTGTGTATGCGGCATTAGACAATGTGACCATGCTGTATAGACCAGGTGGAGGAAAACTTTCAGAGGTCGAGGTCTATCTGGACAACATGGGGGGGGGGGGGTATTTAGGTGGTGCCCTTTAAAAAAGAAAAAAAACTATCAAGCCCTCAATAAAAACACACCATAGTGTCCTGTGCCCCCCACACCCACAGTACAACTGTCACATCATCTCCCCCATAGTAGTGTCCTCTGCCCCCCTCAGTAATGCCCTTTGACCCTCTATACAGTAGTGTCCTCTGCCTTCCCATAGCAGTGTCCTGCCCCCCTTCACCACCCCCCCCCACACACACACACACTGTAGTGTCCTCTGCACCCCCTCTAAGCAGTTTATTCTGCCCCCCTCACATCACCTCCCCCTTCCACTGTTGTGTTCTCTTCCCCCTATAGCAGTGTGCTCTAACCTCTCCCCCCCCCACAGTAGTGTCCCCCCTCAAAGCAGTGTCCTGTGTCCCCTTCACTCCTCACCAAAGCAGTATCCCCCCCCCCTCCCCACACACATACAAACACACATTAGTGTGTAGGTAGAACTCTTCTACCTTACACTGTTGTACAGCAGAGAGGACAGCAGGAGGTAGCACAGTACTAGATGGAGCGCAGGAGCTGTCAGAGTTAACTTTTCACATTAACAAGCTGGTGATTGGTTGCTAGGACTGCCCGGCTGGTTAATAGGAAAAGTTACTTCTGGCAGCTCCAGCTCCCACCCTCCATCCAGTACTGTGATATCCCCCGCTCCATGTTTTGCAGTGAAGAGAAAATGGGCGGAGGCTGGTGGGGGAAGGAACGTCAATGCAGGGCAGTGTACACGATCTAACCGTCCACTGCATGCTATAGAAGTTGTTGGACACTGCAGCCATTCATTGGGGTTGTTGGAGACTGTGGTCATGCTTTAGGAGTTGTTAGATATTGCAACCATACTATAGGAGTTGTCTAAAATTGTTGCCATGCTATAGGAGTTGTTGGAGATTGTGACCATGCTATAGGAGCTGTTGAAGGCTGTGACCATACTATAGATGTTGTTAAGCACTGTGGCTATGCTATAGGAGCTGTTGGAGATTGTGACCGTGCTATAGGAGCTTTTGAAGGCTGTGACCATGCTATAGGAGCTGTTGAAGGCTGTGACCATACTATAGAAGTTGTTAAGCACTGTGTCTATGCTATAAGATTTGTTGGAGATTGTGACCGTGCTATAGGAGCTGTTGAAGGCTGTGACCATGCTATAGGAGCTGTTGAAGGCTGTGACCATGCTATAGGAGCTGTTGGATGCCGTGACCATGCTATAGGAGCTGTTGGAGGCTGTGACTATGCTATAGGAGCTGTTGGATGCCGTGACCATGCTATAGGAGCTGTTGGAGGCTGTGACTATGCTATAGGAGCTGTTGGAGGCTGTGACTATGCTATAGGAGCTGTTGGAGGCTGTGACTATGCTATATGAGCTGTTGGATGCTCTAACCATGCTATAGGAGTTGTTGGAGACTGTAGCTATGCTATTGGAGATTGTGACCGTGCTATAGGAGTTGTTGGAGACTGGGACCATGCTATACAAGTTGTTGGACACTACGTCAATGTACTGGGGTTATTGGAAACTGTGGACATGCTATAGGAGTTGTTGGTCCCTGCAACCATGCTATAGGAATTGCTAGACACTGTGACCAAGCTATAGACTCTTTTGGACACTGCAGCCATGCATTTGTGTCTTTAGGGACTGTGGTCATGTTATAGGAGTTCTTAGACACTGCAACTACTATGCTATAAGAGTTGTTGGAGACTGTGACCATACTATAGAAGTTGTTGGAGACTGTGACCATACTATAGAAGTTGTTGGAGACTGTGACCATACTATAGAAGTTGTTGGAGACTGTGACCATACTATAGAAGTTGTTGGAGACTGTGACTATACTATAGAAGTTGTTGAAGACTGTGACCATACTATAGGAGTTTATGGACACTGTGGCGATGCTTTAGGAGTTTGTGGAGACTGCAGCCATGCTACAGGAGTTGTTGGAGATTGTGGCCAATTTATAGACATTGTTGGAGATTGTGGCCTTGTTACAGGAGTTGTTGAAGACTGTGGCCATGCTACAGGAGTTGTTGGAGACTGTGGCCAATTTATAGACATTGTTGGAGATTGTGGCCTTGTTACAGGAGTTGTTGGAGACTGTGGCCATGCTATAGAAGTTGTTGGGTAAACTAGTATGAAATGTATTCCAAAAACAAATTGCCTACAGAAGCAAAAATCTTTCAGAAGCTAAGCTCTGGCCCGTTCACAGAGCTGGAATGTAAAATGACATATTCAACATGAAGCCAAATGCAGCATCTCTAACTACAGTGTAAGGAAACTGTAAACAGACAGATCTTGTCACCGGAGTGGCAGCTTTGGGGTTGGGTTGGGGAGTTCATCTATACATTGCATTCTGTCCAACAAGGAGGTACCACTTTGAGTATAAAAGTTCACTTATAAAGGGCACAACACATGCTCATATGGCCAAATGGAAATCTTAAAGTATTTTCTACAGTAACCAATCAACACCCAGTATAACTAGAAGTAGTTGGTGGCAGTCAACTGGACTTTTTTGCGTAATGTTGAAAATGTTTTTCAGATTTTCCAAGCTCCTTCTTCCTAGTGTCTGTAAGATAACCCAGCATTTATATCCATACAGGTATCATCACCCCCCTTATGTCCTCATTCCCAACCTGTGGCCCAAGGGCTACATGCGGCCCTTTGGTATATGATGTGTGGCCCTCGGACCTCAGCAATCTGTAATGGGAACATTGATTAGGGTAATAACATTGATCTCTAATAGCCTCATGTATCATGTTCCCAGTTTTGTTTGGTCTTCTGCAGCATATCCCCAGCCAACAGAGTAGCATGTCCATACTGTGGGATCCTCATCTCCTGCAGGGGCATACCTAGAGCATTCGGCACCCGGGGCAGATACTATATCTGGCAAAAACACCCCATTGTGCCCCCTGCATACCTCTGCATCCTTCAATATCTTGCTGTCACTACTGTGTGACCCCTCTCCACAACTGCACCTCTGGACCCCATTTACATTACACAGCACCCTGCACCTCTGGACCCCTTTACATTACACAGCACCCTGCACCTCTGGACCCCTTTACATTACACAGCACCCTGCACCTCTGGACCCCTTTACATTACACAGCACCCTGCACCTCTGGACCCCTTTACATTACACTGCACCCTGCACCTCTGGACCCCTTTACATTACACAGAACCGCACCTCTGTGCCCCTTTAGATTACACAGCACCGCAGCTCTGGACTCCTTTACATTACACAGCAGCCTGAACCTCTGGACCCCTTTACATTACACAGCACCGCACCTCTGGACCCCTTTACATTACATATCACCCTGCACCTCTGGACCCCTTTACATTATGGGGGGATGCGGCTTCACTCTGTTCGGCTGTGACAGCCGCTGCTGATACAGATCAGAGCCTCAGCCACGACGTGGAGAGAAAAGGGTTTGTTGCACCGGTCCCGGTGGGTGTCACTCAGTTGCGGCTCACACCCCCCCTGTAAAGCCACTACCTCAAGCTCTCTGTGTGTGTTCTGTGACTGCGCGGTGCCGCTGCAATATGTAGATGTTTATCGTCCAAGAACAGTATGGGGTAATTATTCTAGAATAGGTTACAGGTTTTAATGTTCCTCCGTTCTCTAATACTAACAACATTTCTAATTAAGCTGTTAGTTTACATAGCTGGTTTGTTAGTTGTGGTTTTCTGGCCATTAGTTGTATTCATTCCCGGCCTTCGGAGAGAAATATTTTTAAAGTGTGTCCTTTCTGCCTTAGAACAAGACCCCTGCTGGGGAAAGACTTATAAAATGACAAAAATAACTTCCCCCAGAGGATGAAAACACAGAATCTGGGCAGAACTTCAGAAGGCTTTCCATATACTGAACAGTTATCTTTAGATGATTTAGAACTTTGAGCAAAAGTCAAAATCTATGACCCACATACTGTATATGCAGGACTATTGGACACGACAGGGTTCCTCATTAGATGATGTCTCAATCCCCTTTACTAACTTTCTTGTCACTTCACATACCTTTCTTTATTCTTAAATTTTTAGAAGAGAGATTACCAGATCTGTGAAAGTAATCTGTATTTACTGTACATGCCTATTTATTGCTAATCTAAAGCTGAACTCTAGAAACTATATTTTTCGCATTCTTACATTGGACCAGCTTGGCTCAATATAAGTATGCAGTAAATGCAAAGCATTCTCTGACTAGATGAATTGGAGAGAAGGGTCAGCAACCAGAAAATCTCCATCTCATTCACTCAAAGAAAGCCTGCGCTTCATCCAGTGATAACGAGCAATCTTCAAGGTGCTATGTGAATGGCTTCGGACTCTGCATGTTGACTACAGGTGGTTGCTTGATAAGCACCTCCGCCATTTATAGAACACCTTGTCGTCACCGGCCCTCCTTGCCACTTCAACTAATCAGAGATTGGCTCATACAATGGCGGCTGGTGGAATATTTTTTTTGGGGGGGGGGGCAGAAAACAGTATGCCAACCCCTCCCAGGTCGGTCAGTAACACTTACCACATCACCGGCAGCTTCCCCTGCTCGGTGGCGGTGGCCTCCCATTCTCCGGCAACTTTTGTTTCTTCCCTCCTCCTCGGCAGCCAATCGGGAGTCTTCACTTTTCGGCCAATTGAAAAACGGGTCTCACACCCACTTCTGATTGTCCGGATTGAGGATCAGTGTCTCAACAGCTAATATTTATTCGCTGTTGTACCACACCTGGGTGGGATCGGAACACATTCTCTGCGACCCAAGCCTATCCTATTTTGAAGCCTATTAGAGCCTCTGGCTCTAATCAGGTGCTTAAAAAAAAACTGGTTGATGTAATTCATGCACCCGGTTAAACAGTGGGTGGTCCGCTTTCAGATAAAAGTGGTCTCTGCGGCGGATTTGCCACAAGATCACTTCTTTCAGCGGCATGAGAGGTGCCCCTCCTTCTGCCGCTCCCCATTGGTCTCCGTCGGTAGCGGAAGAGACGATCGGGTCCTTTCCCTAACCTGACATGGAGACAAGTGAGGGAAAGATGATCCCCACTCGGCTGCATACCATTAGATGACAGAAGCAACGTCAAACGTCACTTCCGCCCAATGGACTTAAAGCGGAGGCTCGGCCTAATTTTTTTTTTAAAAGCCAGCAGCTACAAATACGGCAGCTGCTAACTTTAAAAAAAGGGACACTTACCTGTCCAGCGCGCCCGCGATGTCAGCAGCCGAGGCTGAGCAATCGTTCGGTGCTCGGCTGCTTCCACCGCCATCCCTACTGCGCATGCGCGAGGATCGCGGCGTGCCGTCACTGGTCCCCGCTCTCTCTTGGGAACAGTGTTTCCCAGAAGACAGCGGGGGGCTGGGGGGGGAGACGTGCCAGGCTGGATTCCCCACGGGGATCCGAATCCGGAAGTGGTGCAAATACCTGCAACCCCCCCCCCCCCCCCTTGAAAGGTGTCAAATGTGACACCGGAGGGGGGGAGGGATCCAAAAAGCGGAGGTTCACTTTTTGTGTGAACCTCCGCTTTACAGGGGACATTTTTTTATTGCATTTAAGCTTCAATGTGAGGTCTTTTTGACCGCAGATCTCACATTAAAGAGCTCCTGTGATGTTTTTTTTTACTATTACAAGGGATGTTTACATTCCTTGTAATAGGAATAAAAGTGACCCAAATGTTTTTTTTAAAGGACAGTGTAATAAAAAAAAGTAAAAAAAATAAGAAAAATAAATAAATAATTGAAAGTCCCCTGTCCCATTGAGCTTGTGCGCAGAAGTGAACGCATACGTAAGTCGCGCCCACATATAAAAATGGTGTTCAAACCACACATGTGAGGTATTGCCGCGATCGTTCGAGCGAGAGCAATAATCTTAGCAAATTACCTCCTCTGTAACTTAAAACTGGTATCCTGCAGAAATGTTTAAACTTCGCCTATGTAGATTTTTTGAAGTGCCAAAATTTGTGGCCATTCCACGAGCGGGCACAATTTTGAAGCATGACATGTTGGGTATCAATTTACTCGGCGTAACATGCTCCTGGAACACAGCTCAACAACCTTCCTCAAAGTCATAGATAATGCTGCTGCCCCAACGGATGGGTGCTTGCATTAAAAAAAAAAGAAAAGAAAAACTGCTTTTGAATTTCTTCTTTCTTAGCCACCTTATCGCTCCCAAGCCTGCAGACTGAAAAATAAAGAAGCAACTTTAAATAATGGCATTATCTCTGTCTTCCCTGTTTCTAAAAGCATGTTCCCAGTGTTATACAACAGAGCCTACTCTCATTCTGACTCTTCGTGTGCAGGGGATTATGGGAAGCTTATGTAAAACAAAATTCAGGTACTTATACAGTAATTAAAAATACATTTAGCTTTGTTCTGTTAAAGTGTAACTGAAGGCAAAACCATTGCACAGCGGTAAGTATGACATGTTTGTTCTTTTGGTTTATAAAAAAACAAAGGTTTATAATCAATCACTTCAATTATTTCATTTTGAGTCTACTCATTCTATCAAAAAAAAATGTTTTTCTTTTATAAAATATTATGTTGTTTGCTTGATGTTTATCTGTAATTTTAAATTGCAGAGTTATAATGCTAGATAGAAAGAGAGAATTATGGTAATTGTTTTTTGTCTGGGGATAATTTTGTCAATCTAGAAAAAATAAAATAAATGTTTCTTCTAATAAAAATGAAATGAATAAAAAATCTAAAGTCAGTCAATCAATCCAATAGGCTTTGGTGAAGTAAACATTTATTTATTTTTTCTCTACTGAAATGCAAAACTGAAAGTCTGTGGCTGATAATAAATTCATTAGAACATTCATATTAAGAAATGTTAATAAAAAAATGATATTAAAAAATGATAATAAAAAAAAAAAAAGAACCTTGGATCCAACAGACAGCGTAATTCAGCTTGGAGAAAAAAAAAAGTGAAAAAAAAGTAGTGTATCTGACAGCCAATCGATTAATTTTTCATGTCAGTGATGTTAAGGTGACCTTTTTTTGTGCACCAAATTGGGAATTCAATATATCGATTAGCCGGGATTTAGTGGCTTGGAATGTGTCTTCCTGATGCCATATCATGTCCAGGAAAAACTGGTTCTCCAGATGACCAAAAATATTTAAGCTGCCATTTTCTTGGAGAGAAAAAAAAGTTTGTGTCTGGCAGATGTTGACAACTCCACTGTGTGTGTTTTTGCGTATGTCCTCACCTTTACCATTGTCACCTGTGTTTTCCTATCTCATTTGCACAGCTGTCCCCGCTAAGCAGTCCCTTGGCTAAGTTACCTGGAAATCTATTGCCTGCTTGTCCCGAAGAAGGACAGTCCTTGCACGGTGCCTCCTCCTCCTCTGCTCACCCGGAAGCTCCTTCCACCTTCCTACCTCCCTCCGCGAATGGCTCTGAGAGGTGTAATCTCTGTCACTTGTCTTCATTTTTTTTAGATTATTTAATAATAATAATAATTAATAAGCCATACTCATATATACTGTAACTGTTTCTGGCAGCTAATGCTATCTCTTTCCTAAAGTAGCAAATTATTTAGCCAAAACCCTAGATTTCATTTTGGATAGAGCTGGAAAGGGTTAGAGCTGCTTTGAGAATTTTTCTGCCATCTTGTATCCCCATCGGGAGATTTGGACTTCCTATCAAGACAATTTTTTGTCCTGGTGCCACAGGGACAGAATGTGGGGGGAAATCTCCCCAATGGGTTCACACGCAGAATTGAAAGCTTGAAAAACTTCGACTAAATCTATTTCAAATTGAAACAAATAGGATGGAATTAGGCTTTGAAATGTTAATCTATCCACATTTTTTAAAGATTTGGGGATATTAGGCTTTAAAATGTTGATCAATCCGAGATTTAAAATAATGGAGTTGGGGGGAGGGGGTGGCCTATTAGGCTTTGAGATTTTTAACTATTAAAAAAAAATGGGGGGGGTAGGCTTTGACATTTTCGGGTGAATCCAATATTATTATTTTTTTTTTTAAGTTAAGACAGGAAGGAAAACCTGTGTAAGTCTTTGGCGATGTTCCCTCACGTTCTGTCCTAATGACAACAACAGGAAATGCTTTATCTCTCCCCCACTCAATAAAAATTGGTTTGGTTGAAATTTGGATTTAATGCCAAAACTGTGATCTGGCAGCAGGAAAGGCACTTAATAGCATTTTAATGAATTTGATGTATTTTGTTATTGTATTGTATGGGCTGTGCAGAACATTTAAATTAGTATGATCTATAACAGCTTTTTAGGGTATTAGATGTAAAACAGAAATGAACAAAAAAAATTGTTGTTTTACCGCGTTTTCCCTGAAAATAAGCCCGGGTCTTATATTAATTTTGGCAACAAAAGACACAGTAGGGCTTATTTTCGGGGTAGGTCTTACCATGTAATGTGATGTCTTCTCTTCCCCTCTCTCTCCCTGCCTGACAGGATTTCCCAGTGTGACCCGAGTTAAAATGCTTGTAAAATCCTATAATCCACTCTATTCCCGTAGTATATAATGTACAATGTGTGTGTTTCTGTAATATAATTGTGCCAAATACCTTTATTATAGCACAGCTCTGCACTTCTGTGACCCTCCGGACCTCTTCCCCGCAATTATATTACAGAAACACACACATTGTACATTATATAATACTGTAATACCGTGGATTATAGGATTATACAAGCATTTTAAACTAGGGCTTATTTTCGGGGTAGGGCTTATATTGAAGTCCTCCTGGAAATTAATGATAGGTCTTATTTTGGGGGTAGGTCTTCCTTCTGGGGAAACACGGTATATAGACCTTAAGCTCCAATTTCAGACATGTGCAGTGCAACATTCAGGTGTGACCTGGTATCTGAAAGTTTTTAAGAGCTCTGTTATAAGCTGAATTCTAGGCAAAATACACCAATTACTGCAACCACGCATTCATTAGTTCATCACAAAATACATTTTTAAATGCAGCTAGTGTAAGTACCATAATCTGCGGCCTGTAATACCATTCACAGGAGAGCTTAGACAGAGAGGGAGGGTCAGAACTGGGAGCCAATCAGGTGTGCTACGTGTATATGTGATTACAACAATCATGCTGGCAGGGAAGGAAAGAGAATAGTGATGAGCTCATCAGAATTCTGCTGCTCCTTTACTGTCCAATCAGAGGCCAGGGGTGAGGTGCTTCAATGCAGTATAATGTTTATTGCTGATAGTAATTAGGAGGGAGGGGATGGTAAGTTTGGAGTTAGGAGAAGAAAAGTGATGGGGGGGGGGGGGGGTCGTAGTAATTCCCAGTAACTTCCAATAAGGCCAACTCCACTTTTGCATTGGCACTGGTGAGTTAGGTAGGTCTCTTATATGACTCAGACACAGTAATATTTTCAGGAAGCTATGTACAGCACCTTGCTGACCCTCTTACCAGCCATGATCTGCCTGCATTGCACAGAGAAAGACAGAGATCCATTTATGATGTCACTGGATCTAAAATAAGGTATGTAATAGAAATAAAAAAGTTTTGTTAAAAAAAAAAAATATATGTTATTAGCAAGTTGATGAGAGGGGAAAGAAGGAAGGTCACAATATACACAGATTTAACTTCAAAGTAGGTGAAGCAAAGCAGACCACCTTAAATCTGAAGAAATTTTTAAGCTCTGACCCATTTTCCGAAGACTTTTTTTCCCTTTTAAATAAATCTCTTTTTATATGAGCGTGCAGACTGTATAACCCCCCCCCCCCCCTTCAAAGAAATACTTCACTTAATGCCCTTGGAAAGATGTCTTATTTTACTCAATGTTATTTAATATCACAGGCCCTATATACGTCTGCATCGAGCTTACTGCCCCCCCCCCCCCTCCACTACTTTGTGCTTTAGTCCCATCTCTTCATAATAAAATCACTTCCGCCAACTGAGCATTTTACTATAGAGGAAAAGATAAAAAGCTGCAGGCCAGCTTTAGATTATTTAAAAACCATCTGTGATCTTCTTATAAGTTACATAACATCTATTATCCATGGGAGACGGCAAGAGAGGGCTTGTGTTCAGTCTACATTATTCAGTATTCAGAAGATATTGTATAACATTGAAAAACAGTCAACTGTAACAATTTCACTAAGCTAATACTCTATAAATTAGCTACATTAGTTACAATAGCTAAAATAGCTACATAAAACTCATGTAACAAAAAAACAACTATAAGAAAAAAAAACACAGTAATCAAATAACAAATCTTCCCATTTTAGTTGCTGTACTCCTATGACTTTAACAATCTGCCCCACGTGCTTCTTATTGTCAGGTCACCTGTGGCCAGGTGACAAGTGCACCCCGTTGGGATCAGGGGTGCAGCACAGGGTAGTGAACCTTATAGCCGACTGCTGTGGACGGACCACAGAGCGGATATAGAGGAGAGGTTTGCTGGGGGACAAACAGGGATCCTACAGGCAGCTTGAGCCCAAAATTCCCCAGGGCATGGAGTCTAAGACCCAGCTTGGTGTTTCTCAGAGCCTCTAGTGGTGAGAATGGCCTTTGCTGCAGCTAGATCCAGGTTGTGGCCCCTGGAGTCCCCTAGGTCACGCTCCGTAGGGAGAGAGGGGAAGCAGCACACACGACACAAGCGATAGTGGAGGGTAAGCCAAGGTCCAGGCTCTCAGGATTCCTGCACAAACACTCTTGGTTCTACACTTTGTTGTGTACGTCAGACAAGCTAATTACAGTACATATACACTGAATCCCCAAATGTTGGTGGACACCTGACCATCATATGAGCTACATCTCATTCCAAATCCATAGGAATTATTATGAAGTGCCTCCACTTCAGATTTCACATTAATATAACACTTTGGGAAGGCTTTCTACAGGATTTTCGAGGGTGTCTGTGGGAATTTGTGCCCATTTAGCCACAAGAGCATTTGTCAGGTCAGCTACTGATGTGAGAAGACCTAGCTTGCAAATGACGTACCAATTTCTCCCAAAGTTCAGTAGGTGAATTTCCCTCCACACCAAACTCATCAAACCATGGGCCAGATTCACAGAGCCCTTACTCCTGTCTAACTGGTGTTAGACTGGAGTAATTTCAAATTACGCGCGTTTTTTAGCTAGTCGGAAACCTCAAACCATGAATAGACGGCTGTGGGCTTCAATTTGACTGGATTACGTGTTCGTACGCCTTCGGATCTACGCTGCAATAAAATTGCGGCCACTGGGTGGACTTCCCGTTGTTTTCCGCGTCGGGGTATGCAAATGAGCTTTTGCCGGCGATCCCCGAAATTACGATCTTCAATCGCAATCTCTTACAGCACATTTAGTCATCTTTTTTTTGCGTAACACTATACCAGCTTTTTGCTGCTCTAATATTAGACAGCCCATGTTAAGTATGGCCGTCGTTCCCGCGTCGAATTTCTACGTTTTCCGACGTCTTTTATTATTTTTTACGTAAGTCGTCCGGGAATAGGAATGTTCGTAAACGACGCTACTCAAACAACGAATGACGTAACGACGTGATTTCGCGCAATGCACGGCGGGAAATTTCTGAACGGAGCATGCGCAGTTCGATCGCTGCGGGGACGCGCTTAATTTAAATGCTTCAAGCCCCCTAATCGCGTATTTCGATTACGCGGCGAGAAATAGACTACGCCGCCGTAGCGTACGGGCAAAAATCTACCAGAATTTGGTGTAGAGCCTGGTAAAATACGGCAGCGTAGAGTATTTCGATTACGCAGCGCTATATTAAGTGTATCTGAATCTGGCCCCATGTCTTTATGGAGCTGGCTTTGTACACAGGTGTACAATCATGCTGGAACCAAAAATGGCCTGCACCAAACTATTACCACAAGGTTGGAGGTGCACGATTGTCTAAAATGTCAATAGTTTAGAGGGGTGTGCACATACTTTTCATAATATCATGTATAAGACATATTAGTTTAGAATGAACTTACCAGAATCTCATCCTTTATATTAAAGCTCTCTCATTTGCTTTACTATAGGAATGAAATCCCCCTTGAATGCCAAATATACATTGTAGATAAAGCCTTCAATGCGCAAGAGGACCTGCAGAAACCACAAGCAGACACGGAAAGCCTAGAATCTTCCACCGTGTTTTGATGGCAAGACTGCTGTCGCTACTCCTTTTCCCGTCAACCACTGGGTCAGGTGCCTTTATACAGAGAAGTATGTAAGATTTTGGACATCAGTGGCTCAAGTGGAGAAACTTGAAGCTTGACAAACACTCCGATTCCAGTTTTCGTTTTTCCACCGCGGGTTAGAAAATAAATGAAACATGATTGGTTGGTATAGGCAATACTACAGTCTTCCTTTACCCCAGTTTTTATAAATATATATAACCTGTGCCTCATTAGCTGTTGGAGGAGCCTCAACATTCCTTCCCAGCCCATGTGTATTGTAAGTCAGGACAAGTTATATCTATAATGGTATACAATGTGTATATGTTGTGCTGTAACCAGAGCACCAATACATAGCTTGTTTGCATCAGTTAAAGGATCGTTCCAACCAGTCAATACATACTGTAGATACACGATTCCTCCGTGAATAAGCATAACTAACCAGAGGCGTATAGGCATGGACAGCGATACTGAGGTCCAGTTATCATATTGGCAGTAAAACACTGTGGAGAGTGTGTGGGAGTGAAGTATTTTTAATGTGAAGGCACAGAGGGCCTTTAGAGTATGTCTGCTTAAAAACATTTTTTTTTTTTTTTTGCCGTCAATTTGACCAGTGTAGCATAAAACAAGAAATTTGGGAAAATCTCTTGAACAAGGACAGCAGTAAATAAACAATATCTGTTTGAAATTCCACTTCATGCACTGACATACCTCCTTAGATCCAGTCTGTCTGGACAGTATGGTCACCTACTGACTTGGCACCATCCACAGGAAGCTTAACTTTTCAATAAGACATAGAAGTTGAATCCAATGCAATTTTACATCAGATAATTCTAGTATAGTGGATGTTTTCCAGTCTTTTAAAGTCAATGACTTTCCTAAACCTTGTCTATGTGAAAATCTAACACTTACTGAGAGAACATGGAAGGCGTGGGGAGGGTCTAGCTAGGACTAAACGAACTAGCATTAAACGGGAAGGGTGGACAGAGGAAGATACCAAAATCACATTAAAGGGTCACTAAAGGAAATTTTATTTTGAGCTAAATAGCTTCCTTTACCTTACTGCAGTGCTGTTTTCATGTCCTCATTGTTCATTTTTGCTTTGATGTTGCTGTATTTCTGCTCTGATCTCCACACCTTCTGGTTGTCTGTTTCCTTATAACCACAGTACTGGGAGCTTTCTCACTGTGGTTACTAATCAAGGAGGTGTGATTACTGTGTAAACTGAAACTGGGTTGGTGCTGAGGGGTTTTAGACAAACCATCACTGCCCTCTATTGGCTCTCTGGCTCTGTACATCAGAGAGACGGGAAATAACAGCAAAAACGAAAATAGAACTGTAGGTTGATTATATGATTGATTTTTATCTATTTTTAGTGACCCTTTAAAGTAAACGATAAGTAAACAATTTTTAGTGACCCACAACTGCCACTAGATGTCCGCCTACTAAAGAAAAATGATAACCTCATGCCGTTCAATACAACAAAGAAACATTAAATGAAAGGGAAGCAGAACAGGTTAAAAGCTCTGACCCTTTTTTCTGCTGTCTTTAGGTGTCAGACACAAGAAGGTAATTCCTAGAGTAAAGAGGCATGGCAAAAACAAATGATATGGTTTATACACATTCCGTACTCTGTCTGAAAAAACATGATTTAGGCATACTAGCTCCCCCTTCTATCCTCTCAGATGGCAGCCCTGATTTTGAGAGACTGCCTTATTGCAGCAAGAGGTACAGCAAAGGGCTCTAGCTATCAGCCTTGGCAGCAGCAATGGTTTTAATGGAGGCATTGCTTGTAGCCACAGCCCCTACTGCTCACAAGTAAGTCCTAAGTCTCTCTGAAAAAAGTCTGAGAGTCGCTCAAATTTCCTGCATGTGGTATAAGCCACTGCTACCAGCAATGCATCCACTGATACAGACACAGCTGTTGCTAAGGATGATAGCTGGAGCCCTTTGCTGCACTCTGTTTAAATTTCTTTCTTCCAATAAAAGGGGAAATTTCCTTCTAAACTACTGTCTCTTTTGTTCATAAAATATTTGTACTATATTTTCAGCAGGGATTCAGCAGGGATATTCAGTTGTGTCTCTTAATCTGGGCCAACATATGAGCCACTCCCTGACAGCTGGGATCCCTGGCACAGTGGAAGATAGTGGGGGTAGCTAGGAGGTAGTTCGATCTGACACTCCCAGAAGTGTTATGCCTATTAACTTTGTAGCCCATGTACCTAAATATAGAAACAGTGGGCCAGATTCTCATAGAATTTCGCTTGCGTATCATAAGCCATTTGCACTACGCCGCCGCATTGTACTAGAGCAGGTGCCGTATTCTCTAACCATTTGCTCCGTCGTTTGCGTTGGCGTAGCGAAAATGGCCCAGCGTAAGCCCGCGTAATTCAAATGATTTAAATTAAGCGCGCCCCTGCATCGAACGAACTGCGCATGCGCCGGCCAGGGAAAAAGCCCAGTGCGCATGCTCCAGCTCACGTCGGAAAGCGTCGTTAAAACGACGTGATCGTCACTACGCAATTCCCCTATTCGCGAACGAGTTAGTAAAACGCCGTAAGCGACGGAAAAAGCCGACGCTGACCCGACGCCATACTTAACATGGCATCCGACGGCACCCGACGGAATCCGACGGTACTTCGTAAGGTTACTCCACATAGAAGCTGGGGTAACCTTACGCGGACGAAAACGACGTAGTGGCCAGAGTTGTCATTACAACTACGATCCGCAAGTGTAATGGTTTTACATTTGTCGGATGTTGAAGCGTATCTATGCAAAAGTGATGCTAAGCATCACGCCCATAGATACGAGGCAAAAAAAACGGCGATACGACGGGGTATCTGAGATACTCCGTCGTAAGGCCGCTGAGAATCTGGCCCACTATATCCAAAGAAAAGTAAGGACACAAGAATCTAAAACGCGGGGACACAAAAATCTAATATTTTTTCCTGTATTAACAAATGCATGCAAATGAAATAAAAAGTGGGAAGAGGGAACAGGGTATTTTTGAATCCCAGCTAAAGTTATCATTTTTTTTTGGACAGAGTATGAAAGGGCTTGAACCTCCATCAGGTTTTTATTACTGTCTGCTTTCTAAAGTGTGTAGTTTTACAGAGTTTCTTCAATGTTAGCTTGTTCTTTATATCTCTTGATCTATTCATATCAGTGTCATTCCCAAAGGAGCTTGCAATCTAAAGCATGTACTATAGTCATACAGGCAGAATAGGAAGCTCAGTGGTCAACCAAGTGTATTTTTGGTTAATTTGAGAAAAGCCAGGGACATGTAGATACTACAACCTTGATGTAGTTGAGGTTCCTGTTTAGAATTCAGCAATGAAATTCCACAGTGCTAACCATTAAGCTACCCAGCCGCTAAAGTCACAACCCCCTCAAAATCACTGTGGGGATCTGGCGCAAGAACTCAATGTGACCTACAAGCTGGAGTCACAGCAAGATGAAAGAAATTAGTGGGTGACCCTGCTGACCCTGACAAAAAACTAAATGATCCTTAAAGACCTAGATTAATCAATTGATTACTTTTTATTTTAAGCCAGTTAAAGCAGAACTCTAGGAATAGATATAAAAAGACACAAATCATTGTACAGGGGTCTTCAAACTATGGCCCAAGGCCAGGATGCAGCTCTTTTCTAGCCTTTAACTGGCCATTGGTGCACTATTCCTCCCACTAATATAAGGCTCTGTTCCTCCCAATGACACCAATAGCATGGCACTATTCCTCCCACTGATATGAGGCACTGTTCCTCCCACTGACACCAATGATGGGCACTCTTCCTCCCACTGACACTAATGATGGGAACTCTTCCTCTCACTGATACCAATGCCTGGGCACTATTACTCCCAGGAATACCAATGATGAGGCACCATTCCTCCCAGAAATACCAATGATGGGTTCACTGTTCCCCCTTAGAAATAAATGATGGGGCACTATTCTCCCCAGGAATACCAATGATGGGACACTATTCCCTTCAGGAATACCAATGGTGGGGAACAATTGCCTCCAGGAATACCAATGATGGGTTCACGCTCCACCCCGCCCAGGAATACCACTGATGGGTTCACCCCCCCCCCATCAGTTGACAACCACTGCCATAGAGTGTCATTCACATGGGGTGTACATTAGCGTATGCCAGTGCAGGGCCGTGCTTACCCACATGGAGAGCAAAGGTGTCCTGTGCATCCCTGTGTAGGCAGACCCATTTATGTCAAATAGGATGCATCGGCTGGTTGAACACAGACGCTGCTCCCAATTTGACATCCGTGTAGGTGCGGGCACATAGCCTTGAATCTACACGGAGTGTGTTCTGAGCCATGCACCTGCACAGTTGGCAAATTAGGAGCAGCGTCTGAGTCCTTGCAGACATTGCATCCCAATTGACATCTATGGGACTGCCTGCATGGTGGTGTTCAGAACACATGTGCATCCCCATGCAGTTTAACATGGCCCTGTACCTGCATACATACCTCTCAACATTTTGAGATGGGAATGAGGGACACCTACTAACAAACCTATGTAGGCATAGGACACGCCCCCTGCCACACACCCTTAAAGGAGAATTAACCAAAAAAGGTTAATTAAATCCACAAGCACTTTTTTTACTACTACTACTACTATACTTATATTGGCTTTTAACATTTACAAATGCAGCAATTTAGAATTTGGATGAAAAGTTTAGCACTCGGAAACACCTTTTAAAAGATAAAAAGTACATTTTATATACAACTATATAGATCAGACCAAAATGAGGGGGAAAGAGGGACAGAGGGACATTGCTCGAAATCAGGGACAGTCCCTCGAAATCAGGGACAGTTGGGATGGGCATATGCTATAGTACGCCCTGTGTGAACGAGGCTCTGCCAGCTGTAGTAACCTGGGTTTGTCACTTGATGTCACTATACACTAAAATGTACCTGGTACCTGCAACATTGAACTATACCAAAACCCAATAATAACATTTATTTTGCAGCTTACTATTCCTTATGCCGCGTACACACGATCATTTTTTGTGATGAAAAAAACGACGTTTTCTGTGAAGTAAAAAACAACGTTTTTGAAACGTCACTTTTCAAAGACGATGTTGCCTACACACCATCGTTTTTTTCACAAAAAGCGAGGTTACGTTCACCACTCTTTTCCATTGAAGCTCGCTTCATAACTAGCTTCTGGGCATGCGCAGGTTGAAAAACGTCGTTTTAAACAACGTTTTTGCTACACATGGTGACTTTTTGTGAAACAAAAAACGACGTTTTGAAAAACGACACAAAAAATTCAAGCATGTTGCAATTTTTTTTTGGTCGTTTTTTGGAAGACAAAAAACAACGTTTTGCCCACACACGATCAATTTAAACGTTTTTTTTCATCGCAAAAAACGACCGTGTGTACGCGGCATTAGACATGGTGGCTGCATTTTTTATTTTTTTCAGGCTCAGAACATTTTCTACAAGTACAGTAAAATAAATGTTTATTCTTATGGAAATCTAATGACCTTGTAACTTCCTGCATTTAAAATTAAAATCTCACACATTGTTATTTTTTTTCTTAGTTATCTTCAGTTATGTTCAATATACTTCAATATACTACAACATAATTCACTAGGCATACGTACACTAGGCAGTTATTGAAGCAGTGGATTATGGGATTTAATATCATTGAAGAAGAACGTTTCAAGCAAAGCAGAGACAGCAAATGAGAAAAGGTAGAACGCTGCTTAGAAATTACTTAAATCTTCTAGTTGTTATTACCTCTCTTATATTGGTGGCCAGTGTGCAGCTCCAGTAACCTCCTCTCTTACATTGGTTGTCAGTGTGCAGCTCCAGTAACCTCCTCTCTTACATTGGTTGTCAGTGTGCAGCTCCAGTAACCTCCTCATTGGTGGTCAGTGTGCAGCTCCAGTAACCCCCTCTCTTACATTGGTTGTCAGTGTGCAGCTCCCGTAACCTTCTCTCTTACATTGGTGGTCAGTGTGCAGCTCCCGTAACCTCCTCTCTTACATTGGTGGTCAGTGTGAAGCTCCAGTAACCTCCTCTCTTACATTGGTTGTCAGTGTGCAGCTCCAGTAACCTCCTCATTGGTGGTCAGTGTGCAGCTCCAGTAACCTCCTCTCTTACATTGGTTGTCAGTGTGCAGCTCCCGTAACCTTCTCTCTTACATTGGTGGTCAGTGTGCAGCTCCCGTAACCTCCTCTCTTACATTGGTGGTCAGTGTGAAGCTCCAGTAACCTCCTCTCTTACATTGGTTGTCAGTGTGCAGCTCCAGTAACCTCCTCTCTTACATTGGTGGTCAGTGTGCAGCTCCAGTAACCTCCTCTCTTACATTGGTTGTCAGTGTGCAGCTCCAGTAACCTCCTCTCTTACATTGGTTGTCAGTGTGCAGCTCCAGTAACCTCCTCTCTTACATTGGTTGTCAGTGTGCAGCTCCAGTAACCTCCTCTCTTACATTGGTGGTCAGTGTGCAGCTCCAGTAACCTCCTCTCTTACATTGGTTGCCAATGCGGAGCTCCAGTAACCTCCTCTCTTACATTGGTGGTCAGTGTGCAGCTCCAGTAACCCCCTCTCTTACATTGGGTGTCAGTGTGCAGCTCCCGTAACCTTCTCTCCTACATTGGTGGTCAGTGTGCAGCTCCAGTAACCTCCTCTCTTACATTGGTGGTCAGTGTGCAGCTCCAGTAACCTCCTCTCTTACATTGGTGGTCAGTGTGCAGCTCCAGTAACCTCCTCTCTTACATTGGTGGTCAGTGTGCAGCTCCAGTAACCTCCTCTCTTACATTGGTTGCCAATGCGGAGCTCCAGTAACCTCCTCTCTTACATTGGTGGTCAGTGTGCAGCTCCAGTAACCCCCTCTCTTACATTGGGTGTCAGTGTGCAGCTCCCGTAACCTTCTCTCCTACATTGGTGGTCAGTGTGCAGCTCCAGTAACCTCCTCTCTTACATTGGTTGCCAATGCGGAGCTCCAGTAACCGCCTCTCTTACATTGGTTGCCAATGCGAAGCTCCAGTAACCGCCTCTCTTACATTGGTTGCCAATGCGGAGCTCCAGTAACTTCCTCTCTTACATTGGTGGTCAGTGTGCCGCTCCAGTAACCTCCTCTC
Organism: Rana kukunoris; assembly: GCA_029574335.1. Taxonomy (NCBI): domain Eukaryota; kingdom Metazoa; phylum Chordata; class Amphibia; order Anura; family Ranidae; genus Rana; species Rana kukunoris. The sequence goes on from CM056054.1 coordinate 20,023,664, forward strand.
TTACATTGGTGGTCAGCACGGATTTATTTATATTATTCTATTTTATTTCAGGTACTTAATAGTCAATTTACGCAGTACTTTACATATACATTGTACATTCACATCAGTCCCTACCCTCAAGGAGCTTACACATCCCTAACTCACAATCATACATACTAGGGGCAATTTAGACAGGATCTAATTAACCTACCAGCATGTCTTTGGAGATCCCTAATAATCTCCTCTCTTACGTTAATGGTCAGTGTGCAGCTCCTGTAATCTCCTCTCTTACATTGGTAGGCAGCAAGAAGCCCCAGTAACCTCCCCTCTTATTTTGATGTGCAGTGAAGAGCCCCAATAACCTCCTCTTACATTGGTGGTCAGCGAGCCACCATTATAGCACCTTCATTATACTGCTCATCCTTATAGTGCTTCCCATCATTATAGCATTATTATATACAGTGCCACCATTATGTCACCCCATTGCCACCATTATGTCACCCCATTGCCACCATTATGTCACATCATTGCCACCATTATGTCACCCCATTGCCACCATTGTGTCGCCCCATTGCAAAGTGTTTGAAAATCCATCACATTCTTCCATTTATATACAAAGTTTTATTTGAGAACAAACACAATTCACAACTTTTCTGACTACGATTTGCACTAAGTACCGTTTGCATTATTCATCTTCTCATTACATCCATGTAGGAGGACTGACCTTGGGCCATGGTTTTTAAAGTGCCCTGTCACTAGAGTCATCATACAATGCTTCTACAGATATTGACATTTTACAACTCCCTTTTTGTGAACTACAAGCCCCAGCATGCCTTGCGGCCCTCATTGCGGCAGTGGCAGTCTGGAAGTTGTCATTTGGAGTGCACAGGTTTACTGTCTCTGATACAGGTTATAATGTAGAAAATGTATAGCTATTATTTATTCCATAGATTGGATGGTTGTTGTTCTGTATATAAAACTGTTATAATATTTATGTCACTACAAATAAAGTTCCTTTTAAAAGAAAAGATGGAGTCGTCATTTCTGTATGTGCCCATCCTTGCTACATAAGCGGACAGTCACAGGAGAACCTGGTAATAAATAGTTTATTTGTTGAATGAATATTTTATACAAATGTAAAATCATTAAATAAAAATATGAAACAACAATTTTATATATTTATAACAAAATAACTATTTAATTATCATTTATACTTTTATTTTTATTGTTACTTAAAGTACAGACAAAGCTTGTGACATGTTTTCAGCAGACAGCGGTCTGAAGCCTGGTGTCAGCTGACGTCACAGAGCCGGTCCAGACTGGGGCAACATTGTGTAAAAGAGCCGCTCCTGCCCCCTCTGAAGGCCACAGTGAGCGAGGGGGGCAGAGCAGGGAACTGGTGTTTGATCGTTCGGTTCTCAGTATTAACCACTTAAGGACCACCTCCTGCACATATACATCGTCAGAAGGGCACGGCTGGGCACAACCACGTACAGGTACGTTGCCTTTAAGAGCCAAGCCGTGGGTCGCCCGCACCGCCGGCCCGAAACTCCGTGACCGCGCCCGCAGACCCGATCGCAGCTGGTGTCCCGCGATCAGTCACAGGAGCTGAAGAACGGGGAGAGGTGAGTGTAAACACACCTTCCCAGTTCTTCACTGTGGCAATGTCAGCGATCGTCTGTTCCCTGATATAGGGAACGACGATCACTGACATCACACATCCAGCCCCACCCACCTACAGTTAGAAACACACATGAGGACACACTTAACCCCTACACCGCCCCCTAGTGGTTAAAGTGGAGCTCCACCCTAAAGTGGAACTCACGCTGATCGGAACCCTGCCCCCCTCCGGTGTCACATTTGACACCTTTCAGGGGGGAGGGGGTGCAGATACCTGTCTAAAGACAGGTATTTGCACCCACTTCCGGCCCAGCATTCTCGGGCAGAATGCGGGCATGTCGTCACTTCCCGTCGCCCCCCATTGTGTGCTGGGAACACTCGGCTCTCAGCACACAGCGGGAGCCAATCGGCGGTCGCAGCACGACTCGCACATGCGCCGTAGGGAACCGGGCAGTGAAGCCGGAGCACTTCAATTCCTGGCTCCCTCACCGTGGATGGCGGGGGGGCAGCAGAGTGACGAGCGATCGCTCGTCCTCTGCTGCGGATGGTGCTGGAATCCAGGAGAGGTAAGTGTCCTAATATTAAAAGTCAGCAGCTGCAGTATTTGTAGCTGCTGGCTTTTAATATTTAATTTTTTTGAGCGGACATCCGCTTTAAGTCCTAAACTGCAATTGTCATTTTCACAGTAATCAGTGCATTTTTATAGCACTTTTCACTGTGAAAATGACAATGGTCCTAAAAATGGGTCAAAATTGTCTGATGTGTCCGCCATAAAGTCGCAGTCACTAAAAAAATCGCTGATCGCCGCCATTAGTAGTAAAAAATAAAAAAAATGCCATAAACTATCCTCTATTTTGTAAACGCTATAAATTTTGCGCAAAACAACCGATAAGCGCTTATTGTGATTTTTTTGTTTTACCAAAAAAATGTAGAAGAATATGTATCGGCCTAAACTGAGGAAAAAAATATATTTTTTTTAATATATTTTGGGGAATATTTATTATAGCAAAAAGGTAAAAATATTGCATTTTTTCCAAATTTTCGCTTTATTTTTGTTTATAGCGCAAAAAATAAAAACCGCAGAGGTGATCAAATACCACCAAAAGAAAGCTCTATTTGTGGGGAAAAAAGGACGCCAATTTTGTTTGGGTGCCACGTCGCACGACCGCGCAATTGTCAGCTAAAGCGACGCAGAATCGCAAAAACTGGCCAGGTCCATTACCTGCATATTTGGTCCGGGGCTTAAGTGGTTAAAGGCGCCAGGGGACAGGTGCAGCATCGGAGTGAATGAAATAAAACAACATTTTGCACGATATTCAAATTTTTCGAGTTTCACCTGTATTTAATATTTAATAATTATTTCTTGATTTAATCTATTTCTTTTATTTATTTATTTATTTATTAGTCTTAATAATAAAAATGAACCAAAAACAGGTATAGTGTTCCATTACCATGGTCTGATCCTCAGGCAGTTAAACTCAGTGGCACGAGTAAGTCAAAAGCAGACGGCTCACTTAGCGTAATAATCCTCCGTGCGTCAGAGGCCAGTCAAGCGTCCCCGCGATCTGTATATTTGTTACCCTGCTATTAATCTTGTACATACTGTGTGCACTTTCTGTAAGTATCCTAGGCAGACTAATGAGGGTGTACATACAGTGTATACACAGACAGTTTTATCTATTTATTCTCTATTTTTAAGTTTTATGTATAAAACCTGACTATATAAGGTCTTGATATGTTACATTCTTTAGAGCAGGCACTCAGGTGTTTGTTGGCTGGAATTGAATGCATATCTAAACCCAAAAACAAAAGTTAGAACAATACAGCTTATAAAACCTTAAAGTGTTACAAACCCAGGACCCTGCAGTCACTATACAGAGAAAAAGGCAGAACAGGAAGGGGAATCAGTGGCGGGGGAGCAATTACAGAAATGATGCCCTGTGTCTGTGTCTCTCCCTGCAGCAGCTGAAAGCCGACAGGAGGGGGGCGAAAACGGCTTTCAGCTGCTGCAGAGAGCTGCACAGGACATCTTCTGTAACTGCCCCTCCGCCAAACCACACTAATTCCCCCTGCTGTTTGGCCCCCCCTGTGTGGCTGGGCCCCCTACAGGAGGACTGGTGGTCCCCCCCCTATCAGCGGCCCTGAGGGTGGGTATTAGGGTTACCACCTTAAAACTAAACACCTATTAATTACACAGGCTCTGTGGCAGATTAAGGCTGTAATTAAAGCAGAGTTCCACCCTTAAAACCACTTTGTTTCATCCCATCCAGCATACCGGCGTCAGCGCCAGTATGCTGTTTTTTTTTTATTCCATGTACTTACTTTATAATCGATCATGTCATTTAGGGCGCACCGCGGTATGTCGCCGCTATAAGGCGTCACGCCTTCCGGAAACAGCCGATTAGCGTTCGGCTCTTCTCGGTGCCTGCGCACAGACCCAGGAGCTGACTGCGCAGGCGCCGTATATAGCCGCGTCACGCCCTCCGAAAAAAGCCGAACTAGGACCGGCTATTTACGGCGCCTGCGCAGTCAGCTCCTGGGTCTGTGCGCAGGCGCCGAGAAGAGCCGAACGCTAATCGGCTGTTTCCGGAAGGCGTGACGCCTTATAGCGGCGACATACCGCGGTGCGCCCAAAATTACATGATCTATTATAAAGTAAGTACATGGAATAAAAAAAAACAAAAAAACAGCATACTGGCGCTGACGCCAGTATGCTGGATGGGATGAAACAAAGTGGTTTTAAGGGTGGAACTCCGCTTTAAACTAAAGTAGTGCCTTATTTGCATTAAATTAGCCTCAGAACCTGTGTAATTAATAGGTGTTCAGTTTTAAAGGGATGAGGTGGTAACCCTAGTGGGTATACATGCTTTGATAAATGATCGATTTCTTTTCTAATCGATCTATTCCTAAAGGTATAATTAATCTACACTCACCGGCCACTTTATTAGGTACACCTGTTCAATTGCTTGGTAACACAAATTGATAATCAGCCAATCGTATGGCAGCAACTTAATGCATTTAGGCATCTAGAAGTGGTGAAAACGACTTGCTGAAGTTTAAACCGAGCATAAAAATTGGAGTAGCTTATTGGACAAAACTTGGGGCCAGATCCAGGTAGTCCAGAGCATCTTTGCTCTGGAGTAACGCTACTCATTTGCGTTGCGCTGCAGAAATTTTAGGAGCAAGTGCTGTCATTCACGAAGCACTTGCTCCTAAAGTTGCGGCAGCGCATCACAAATGAGCCGGCGGAATTCAAATTGGGCGGGTACGGGGCGTGTAGTATGCTAACTACGCGCGATCCCGCCGCCAACGTACTGCGCATGCGTCGAGTGTCAAAACATCCCCGTGCGCATGCTCCAAAATCTGTGAATGAACGTCAATGACGTCACATTCCCATTCATCACCGTTTTACGCAAGCGACGTATTTTTTTTTTTTTCCGACGCAATGACGACGCCTATACCTAACATAGGATACTCCAACCCCATGTAGGTATATCTATGCGCCGCGTATCCCGTCCGGAAACGTCGTATCGTCATTGCGTCGCGCCGGAATTCGATCGTGAATTGCCGATTTCCGCTCATTAACATATTTTTTGAGCGTAAATCGGCGGGAACGCCCCCGGCGCCATTTTTAAGTTGAAGTAACGATGCGATGGCGAAACTCAGTTACGCTGCTCGCATCGGAACTTCAACCCGGCGTTTCTTGTTTTCTGGTTACAGAAAACAGAAACGCCGGCTCAAAGTCACAGTTAGGCTGGCGGATCACTCGATCCGCCAGCCTAACTGTTCGTGAATCTGGCCCTTGGTGTTTTCCTCTGAAACACTAAGGATGTAGGCATGTTTGTATTTCTATGCAAGGTACCAATGGCAAATGGGTGGAGGGTAGACCTGGTACAGGTAAATCTATGAGCTCTCATTGGTATGGCGTCCTGTCTGCATGCTCTCGCCTCCCTCACACAGTCACACCTGGACGCTGACGTCATGGATTTACCATGTGCTGATTCAGCCAATCGTTGGAATATGTGTCCCAAGCAATCACCTTATCCCTTCATATTCCTAAAGCCGCTTGACGGATCGACCCATTTCACAGGATGCAATTAACAATCTCCTGAATTTACCAACACAGGACCGTGCCCGCAGGAGCTGCCAAACAGGGTCTGGATTGGTCATCTACAAACGTTTCCACCAACAGGCCATGTTTTCTGGCTGTCACAGACTTTCAGTGAAATAATTGAAGTATATGTAAACCTAAAATCTCATTAAAAAAGTAATCTTTAATATTGATAAATACTGTAATTGTGTATTCTTTGTACAAGGGACTTTAAAGGGTGCCAAATTATCAGTGGAGTCTGCAGCTTTCATATTTGGGGGGGCAACTATTATTCAGTATCTTACAAAAGTGAGTACACCCCTCACATTTTTGTAAATATTTAATTCTATCTTTTCATGTGACAACCCTGAAGAAATGACACTTTGCTACAATATAAAGTAGTGAGTGTACAGCTTGTATAAGCTTGCCTGGGCACACCCTAATCCTGGGGTTGGCAACCTGTCAATGGTGGGCAGGTGACAGGTAAACCACAATCCTTCCTTGCCGGTCCTCAGAACCTGGACAGGAGAGGTGGCGGGGAGTGGAATTTAGTGGAACCGATCTTTATTTTCCTCCTGCAGCAGCTGAAAGTAGGCTTCTCCTCCTCTCCCTTTGTCAACATTCAGCTGCACACAGGGGGAAAATATAGGGGATCAGTACTAATATATGTTACCTTTCTCTGTTCCTCGTTCTTCTGTTGCCGGGGTCCTCCCTTGCTGCTCCTTTCTCCCATTGTTTCAGAATGGAGAGCGGGGTAGAGGCCAGTAAATATGTCAAACGCATATGTGTTAGAGCTTTGGGGTGCACACCCTAATGCAATGGGCTGCGCACACCTATGCCAAATATGCTGCAGAAATCTCCCTCCACTGAGTATGGCTGCATCCATTTTAACTATGGGCAGCTGAAGCTGCTGCCTGTTCACTTCCTGGATTTACACAGAGGCACACCTCCATCTCTTCAGCTCTCATTGTCCCTCTTATGACTCACCCCCCCCTTCCTGGCAAACTCTCACGAGAGTGAGAGAGAGAGAGCTTTGCATGATGTCATAAGCCTAGGCTAATGACCAGACAAGAAGCAGGAAGTGGGCTGTATAACGTATTTACTGGCAGAAAAAAGGAGGATTTGAGAGATAAAAAGATGAAAAAAATGACTGAAGGTGTGCTTTAACAAATACAGAACAGATGGGTTGTGCTACAACCTGACCAGGTGAGTGCATTCTGATGTGTACAAAGTGAGTAGCTCAGCTATTGAGAGCTGCTGACAACTCATGGGGCCCCTGAGCAATAGAAGATGATGTGGCCCCCTGTGTCCCCGCCCACACTCAAGCCACACCTGCACAGGGAGACATGGGGGAGCACACAGGGGGACACTGGAGGGAGAGTACACAGGGGGACACTGGAGGGAGAGCACACAGGGGGACACTGGGGGGAGAGCACAATGGGGGACACTGGGGGGAGAGCACACAGGGGGACACTGGGGGGAGAGCACAATGGGGGACACTGGAGGGGGAAGCACACAGGGGGACACTGGAGGGGGAAGCACACAGGGGGACACTGGGGGGAGAGCACACAGGGGACACTGGGGGGAGAGCACACAGGGGGACACTGGGGGGGGCACATAGGGGGACACTGGAGGGAGAGCACACAGGGGGGACACTGGAGGGAGAGCACACAGGGGGGACACTGGAGGGAGAGCACACAGGGGGGACACTGGAGGGAGAGCACACAGGGGGACACTGGGGGGAGAGCACACAGGGGACACTGGAGGGGGAAGCACACAGGGGGACACTGGAGAAAGAGCACACAGGGGGACACTGGGGGGGGGAAGCACATAGGGGAACACTGGAGGGAGAGCACACAGGGGGGACACTGGAGGGAGAGCACACAGGGGGGACACTGGAGGGAGAGCACACAGGGGGGACACTGGAGGGAGAGCACACAGGGGGGACACTGGAGGGAGAGCACACAGGGGGACACTGGGGGGAGAGCACACAGGGGACACTGGGGGGAGAGCACAATAGGGGACACTGGAGGGGGAAGCACACAGGGGGACACTGGAGGGAGAGCACACAGGGGGACATTGGGGGGAGAGCACACAGGGGGACACTGGGGGGAGAGCACAATGGGGGACACTGGAGGGGGAAGCATACAGGGGGACACTGGAGGGAGAGCACACAGGGGACACTGGGGGGAGAGCACAATAGGGGACACTGGAGGGAGAGCACACAGGGGGACACTGGAGAAAGAGCACACAGGGGGACACTGGGGGGAGAGCACACAGGGGGACACTGAGGGGAGAGCACAATAGGGGACACTGGAGAGAGAGCACACAGGGGGACATTGGAGAAAGAGTACACAGGGGGACACTGGGGGGAGAGCACAATGGGGGACACTGGGGGGAGAGCACAATGGGGGACACTGGAGGGGGAAGCACAAAGGGGGACACTGGAGGGAGAGCACACAGGGGGAGGGGGGACCAGGAGAGTATAATGGGCCTTCCTGCGGTCATGTTGGGGCCCGGGCCCCATATTTCTGTAATCATCTCCCTCCCTCCGATGACAGCCCTAGTGTCTCAACTTCACTTACCCGATACCTCTAATAATACTGCTAACATCGCTCTGCTCCCTGTCGGCCCCTCCTCCCTTCTCGCCTGTCCCAGGTGATGTCACGACGCATACAGTACAAGCACCTGAGACAGACGGGAGGGAAGGAGGGGCCGGCAGGGAGCAGCGCCCTTTTAGCAGTATTATTATCGGCATTATTACAGCCACTTTAAGTGGCCTCTCTGGGGGCCACGTCCAGGCCCCCAATGGCCTCGGGCCCTTAGGCAGTGCCCGAGTGTCCGATGGGTCAGTCTGCCCCTGAGCTCACTCCTGTGATGGTGGAGATGAGCGGTGACGACTAGGCCTCACTTAGCAATGTCCTGGGAGTTTTCCAGTCAGGCTTCATAAGGTATGTAAAATTGTAAATGGCCTACACCTATAGCAAGGGCTTTATTTAACTTCAGTCAGAGCTGCACAGTTTGTTTTATTCTACAGATGTCCCTTTTCTGTATAGGTAGTTTTGTGGTAAAGGTGAACTGTCCCTTTAAGGGCAGGTGCATTGCTGTAGATGTGCATTGTTGTGCAATTAGCTTTCAATAACAATACACTGCAATGCACACTGAAGTTGCATTACCATGTGTAGCGGTACCCCCGAAGGGGCTGCTGAGAAATGATGGGATGGCATGTTACCTCATGGCTCTGGTGAAATGTCTATGGTAAACGATAGGAGAGGAGTCAATCCCTCAGTGTCCAGCACTCCGATCCCCGATGGTTCGTCTGAATACTGTTGGAGCGCAAGCCTCTCATTGGCGCTCCTAAACTGGACACCCCACCGAACAGCCACACTTGCTTGGGATCTTCAAAAGTGAGAACCCAGTCGATCACTGGGTTCCCGTCCTGTTTGGATGTCCCGGGCCCACAAGGCCCAGAACCAGGAACACCGTGTAGCACACACGCCCTGGCCAGGAAGGCCATAACGCTAGGGGCGCGGTGATGTGGTCACCCTAAAGGTGGATGCCACACGCGAAGAAGAACCCCCTAAAAATGGCGTCTGCCTCAGAAGTACCCTCTCACAGCATGCCCAGCGAGGCCCAAGCCTCCTGATTGGCTGCTTGGAAACGCACCCAAAACCTTGACCATACTGCTGCCACCTACCGTCCTGGGGTGAAACAACACCCCAGGCACAACAGAATGGGCCCACAGCACAGCCAAGCTGAAACAAAGACCCTAACTGAAAGAATCTCAATTAGAATCAGAATCAACTTACATTCTGATTATCCCTTGAATTTACTAGCACCCGTACTTGGAAGTACATGGGCGCTACACATGCATTGCAGTGTGTTGTAATGCATGTCATGGTTATAATAACACACATTTGGGTGTACACAGGCCCTATACAGATGAAGTCCAGCACAAGTGGCAGCCTTGCTCAGGTCCATAGTATCAGTGTTTAATGCAATCAGCTGCTGCTAATCTGTAGTGCGTGTACATTGCAACTTCAGACGTGTGTGTGTCAGCTCAGTACTTAATGATGTCAGCGACCCAGGCTAATCGCTATTAATATTCTCATCCACCTGCCACACAGTTTAATTAGTGCTTTCTGGGCAACCAGGCGGGTGAACAAGGCACCCCATCCGCGCACAGTAAGTAACATTTTCTACATTTTCTTTTTCTTATTCTTCGTTGCATGTTTTGTTTTTTTCTTTGCCTCTTTTTGTTTCTTTGTTGCATTTTTTAATTTTGTATTTGCATTTTGCAAGTTTTAGCTATCTATATACTCTTTCTTTTATTTTCCGCCAAAATTTGCACAATTCTCTAAGTGGATTCAACTGGAAAATGTGGGAACCCCTGGTGAAAGTTGTGAACACCCTGCGTGAAAACAATTATCAATAGAACCCTAATGCCCAGTACACACGATCCCAAAATCGGGGCGACACATCGTTTGACTTTTTTCGCCTAATAATCGAAAGTAGAAATTGAATAGGTTACTAAAGTCGCAAAAATTCTGGTACGACAGAGAGAAAAAATTGATGTCATATGTTGAGGTGTATTCGTATTGTATTTTCGGACAGCAACTGTACTGACTAAATGAAAATCGCACAATCTGGTAGTGTACAAGGAAAATTTTCGTGTTTGTCCGATGGAATAATATCGGATGAATTGTCGTGATCGGCTCTCGAAAGCTGTGTACTAACGATCCGATTCTCGTAGGATTCTTCCTCGGGCGACAGTTTTCGGACGATATTCGGATCGTGTGTACGGGGGCCAACTTATGAGACCACCCGCTTTACCTTGTTCCAACGCTGGCTTTACACCACCCTGCTGTGATTAGACACAAGAGGCGGGATTTCTGATTTCTCCAATCACAAGCAGGGGGTGGGGATTGTGCCTCCCAAGACATTCCCATCCAGGACTGTCAGTGAGTAAATCGGTGATGTGGTGGGCTTTTTTGGGGGCAACTGATAGAGGGGAGTGGGGTGGCTGTGTCAGCTTCATTCTGGGACAATGTATTGTCCCGGAATGAAGAACCCCGGGATCTGGGACAGACTTGCAAAATGTGGGACTGTCCCGGGCAATCTCGGACATGTGGTCACCCTACTTGAGGTGCTCATCTTTCGATTCAGTTATTTGAATTGTTGACCTAGCATAAACAGTAAAGCTTAAAGTCCTCCTGTTTATGTGCCGACCATGGACAATAGAGGTCGATCAGACATGCTCACACAAAAAACTGTTCTTGGGCACCCTTGTCAGCCATTGTTTTTCTAAACAAGGGAAGGTCTGCTAACCTTTTCTGATGATCCCTATTCCTCCCAATGCGTTCTCGCCAGCAGAGTCTGCAGGTGCATCCTAGACAAAAAATTGCCACTTCAACTGGCCAAACATGGTTGGATCACTAGGCTGTTATATCAGGTCCATAGAGACTTTCAGAAAGTACCGATACTGAACATTAAAATGTTCTTTGCCCATGGAAGATGAAACAGAAGGTCCACTTTAATGGTAGACCAGTTCTCTGCTTACATTGTGTATGACTGAGCAAGTTGGGCGAAACACGTCAGTAAAATAAACAGCTTAATACTTGCAGAAAGACTGAGATGTATATACCATGTATATATTTTCTGTTACCTTGTATGTTTATCACAGCTTCCAACTGTCCCTGATTTTGAGGGACAGTCCCTGTTTTGGAACAATGTCCCTCTGTCCCTCTTTCCACCTCATTTGTCCTTCATTTTGGTCTGATCTATATGTAGCGTTACCCCCTCAGGAGCCACTGGATAGATTTTGTGATGGCGTGTTACCTGTATGAATGTCTAGGGATATGATGATGAGAGCAATGATGGAATGTCCAAACAGCTGGTGTCTTTCTGTGCTTTTAATCTTGCCCAAACACAGCAAATAGTGAACTTGGAGTAGATAGAGTGAAGATGGGTGAAGAGGAGAATTGCAGATTCAGGCCTTAACTTAGCAGAAGCAGTCCTGCTTCTAACAATACTTTTGCTTCGTCGCCACTCCAGCCGGAGTGGTTGTAGTGTACCCGGACAGTCTCTCTCACAGAACTGGCAGCCAGAGTATCACTAGGAACCTTGAGGAGGAGAAACAAGTCTCTGCCACAGATTGGCTCAAATAGAAATAGGAGTGGAACCTCTGCCACAGGCCCTTGCTCTGGAACGCAGATTAATGGAGCAAATCCTTCTCAATAAAGTAGTTGCCTGAATCTCCCTCAGGTAGTTCTTGGTTTTCGGTCACCGACTGACAGGTTGCCATAAGACAAACTCCCAGTGTCCGGTCACCTCGATCCCCGATGGCTTGTCTAGGCCCTATTGGATCGCCTGCCTCCTGGCTCTCCTCAGTCCCCACCAAACAGCACAACTCGATTGGGATCTTCTTTCCAAAGATGGGGGATCCAATAAGTCACTGGGTCCCATCACCGCTTCAGTTGCTCCGGGCCAACATGGTTGCTCCGGGCCGGACATGAAAGGGAGAGCAGAGTGGATCTATGTGGGCCCAGGTCAGATTGGGTTAAGCCAGAACGCTCATCATCCTAAGGCAGTTTAGCAGAGCATACGGGCAGATAGACTGGGTCATTACCATCTTCACAGCCTTACCTGCTGAGGACAAAGGGGATTCCCCTCTCACCGGAAGGTCATCTCTTCGCCCTCCTGTGCTATAGGACTGGGTGAGGTTCTTAACCCATACAACGCCACCATAGTGTCAATTGTGTCTGTTGTATTGTATTTGCTTGAGTTCAGAACAGTTAACAGCACAAGCCTTTGTGTTACTATTGCCTATTAAAGGGGAGCCCTTTTGGATACTTTACAATCCCTTGGGTAACTCCATTCCTTCTCAAAGAGACTGCATCCCTTTTGTGCACCAACGAATGGGCCCCAACTATCCGGCAGAAGAGTCTTCCACATATTTATGGTACCTTATGGAACTCTCTCTGAGAGGCTGCAAGTGAGCTAGCCCTGTGTTTTGTTCTTCTTTTCGTTTGCTTCCAAACAAAGAGAGAATTTTCCCAAGTGAGAAAGCATTTAAATCTTCAGTCCTGAAGGATGGGTGGGCGTAGCTTAAATTGTTTTATATTGCCTTTTCTCTATGCTGTTTTGCCATTCAAAAGATTCAGCCAACTGTTTCCCTTCGCTTGTTGACTTCAATACAAGTCAAACCTCGCTCACCAATGTGTGTGTGAATTTATCGTTTTTGTGCTAGTCAGGGAGTTATCTGACCAAGGTATTTTGGTGGTGTTAGCAGGGATAGCATTCTGCGCGGGGCTTGGTAGTGAATGTGGTACCCAGAATACTCAGCGGCTCCCGAGGGGGTATTGCTACAGTACCTTGTATACAATAGTGCGTATAGTTCTATGGCAGGAAGGCAAACCCAGGGTATACAGTTGTCATTGAATAAAATGATCCTTTAAAATACACATTTAGGGCCAGATGTGCCGTCGCATCTTTGTGCCGATTCACAAAGCAAGATACGCTGAAAAACGCTGAAAAACATGGCTTCAGCCGTCGGGCGTAACTTGCCTATGCCGGCGTATCATGGGCGCATAGTTACGCTGGATGCATTCGGCGTTCCCATTATAATTATGTAAGATACGCCGATTCACGAACGTAGATGCGCCCGGCCGCTTCATATACGCGGTTTGCGTAAGACTTATGTCCGGCGTAAAGTTACCCCTGCTATATGAGGTGCAGCTAATACAAACGTATGGGCCAGGGAACGACCCCGTCGAATTTTACATAGTTTACACCGTTTACGTAGTACATGAATAGGGCTGTGCATAGGCTACGTTCACTCGTCGTAGGCGTTGCGTGCCTACGTCACTTAGGCATTCTATCCGACGTGCTTCTGAACATGTGCACTGGGATACATCCACGGGCGGTGCATGCGCTGTTCGTCGGCACATAATTTGCATGGGGTCACGGTTAATTTTAATAAAACACGCCCACTGCCTAGCTATTTTGAATTACGCGGACTTACACTGGCACATTTACGCTACGCCGCCGTAACTTAGGGAGCAAGTGCTTTGTGAATACAGCACTTGCCTCTCTAAGTTGTGGCGGCGTAGCATAAAGAAGATACGCTACGCCGCTCTAAAGATACACCCGGGTACGTGAATCCGAGCCTGTGTAACCTCACCTCTCTGTAAAACAAATGGTTTTAAAGCAAGACGGTAGAATAATGCATCTTGCAAATGGTGTGTGCCATCGCTCTTGCTCCGTTATGTTTGTGCAGGCTTGTAAAGTATCCAGTATTTAAATATTGCCCACTAATAGGGATATGGCTGTCTACAAAATACTGCTGATCTCAATGAAAGATGCTCAGTACATCAACATCAGTATTCACCAGTTATGGGACAAGGACATCTAGAGCCCAGGGCGAACATGCCAAACTGCGCCCCCCCCCCCCCCAAAGATGTATGAGCTATAATTGTCAGGAACCCCCCCCCCAAAAAAAAAACACTAAGCACTAATCTGAATGCTTACCCTTCTAAGGATAAATTCACACAGTACAAATCCGCTCCCCTGCTGATATCACCCCTCCCAGCACAAATCTTTGCCCCCAAATCCACACAAATTCCCCTCTACCAAAAAGTCACCCCTCCCAGCACAAATCCCCTACCACCCAAATTTCCCCTCTGAGTACACATCCCTCCCCCCAATCAAAATTTTTCCAGCACAATTCTCCTTCCCCCCTTCATCAAATCTCCTCTTCAAGCACAAATCCCCCCCCAACACAAATTCCCCCTAAATTACCACTCCCAGCAATTATTACCCCCTGCCAACCCCCCAAATTGCCCCAACACTAATCCTCTCCCCCTCAATCTCCTTGCAGTGCCCCCCCCCACCTCACATGAAACCACAGTGCCCAGGGCAGCCTCCCCTCCTCCCCACCCCTTGTCCCGGTCCTGGTCCCCATTTTGTAAAGTTTTGCATTCGATTTTACCAGTGTCCTAGAATATGCACAAATGATAACCGAACAAGATGCTCTGTGATCAAATAATTTGTAAAGTTTGAAATATTATCACTTTGCCTTTCGCTATTATGGTGCAACTCTTTATCGGACGTGTACAGTGACCCTTGTCCAAGAGGTGACTTTATTTAATAAACCACCGAGTCGGGACCGGCAATATGTGACATCTGTTTTCTCTTTTCACAGATGAATCTAAATAAGGATATGGAAGGAGGAGGTTTCAAATTCAAGAAACGTGAACGGAAAAATCGATAAGTATTTATGATTAACTCTTCTTGCCTGGGCTGAAAATCTATACATTTTCTGAGCAGTGCTACGGGACCCAAATGGGCAAGGGTGAGGGGGGTGGGAGTGCAAAATGGTCGATATTAGCAAGCACCGTGCAAATGTTACCATCACTGAAGCAGCACATTGTGGGCGGTATAGCTGCGCTGTCCCATTAATTTCAATAGGCAGCAGCAGTGGAGGAGTGGTAAACACACCGCTCCTTTGCCGCTCCTAAGATGCGGATAGCATGACTTTTTTTACTGTCCTGCTAGCGCACCACTCCAGTGTAAAAAGCCCTCAGGCTTTCACACTGGAGACAATGGAGCAGTTGTTTAAGGGCGTATTGCAGGCGCTATTTTTAACGCTATAACTCCTGCAATACGCCCTCAGTGTGAAACGTGTCTTAGTCCCCTTTAGAAATATAGCACAACACGTTGCAAACTGTATACAGGAGTGTCTCCAACTTCACTGCCTGCAGGTACTAAAGCCCTCTCTCCTGGCTGCTCATGTACCAGCCCACCTTTATGATCTTCCTAAACCAGCCCAAGCCCCAGCTTGGAGGCATAGCCCCCCCCCCCAAACCCAGGGGTTCCCTCCCAGGCCACTGACAGCCTCCTCAGCACTCCATATTTTACGCGACTCTCCTGCTGGCCAGGCTATGTCATATTTAAGGGTTGATCCATCCACCCTGCCAGGACATTTTGCCTGGGGATTGGTCAGACTCCCTTAAGCATGCAAACCAGGTCTTCATTGCCTCCGCCCACTAACTTCCAGAAGCTTTTCCAAGCTTCTAGATCCAGGGGGAGGTACCAGAAACCTGCCCTACAGTAACCCAACCAAATTTCGTGTTCACATAGTTTACCATGCGTCTTAACATAATTTTGCCTGCATTTGCACTAGTAGCACATTAAAGGGTGCTACGTGCATATAATTTTGTACAGTCCTTCTAGAAACTTTGATGTTTACAGAGGTGATTTTCCCTTTACAGGATTAAAACACCCTCAGATAAGCCAGAGGACGATGAAAACCATAAGGTAGAGTCAGCCATATCCATTACCAATATCATCAGCCAGGCACAGCAGACGCCAACGCGATCCATTCTGGAAAATAATAACATGGGAGGCAGCACAGAGGACAGGGGTGATGAAGGGGAAAAAGCTGATGCCAACGCAGACGAGGCCAATGTCAATGAAGGTGACAAGGCAGTAGAGGAGAATGCCGAAGAGGAGAATGCTTCAGGAGGAGTGGTGCCAAACGAATCAATGGACGTCAATGAACTGACGACATCGTTGGACATCCCAGAAGTGAAAGGCAAAGCAGGGCCGACTCCCAGGAAAGCTCCAAGATTTAAACAGAGGAAGTCCAAAGAGTTTAAAAGCAAACCTCCGAAAAGGGGAGTTTTAGGGTAAGAAAAAAAAGTGTATGCCTCAAGGTGAAATGTATGCCTCAACACATGAAAGTATTTTAAGGTATGCATTTTCCATAGTGTTTGTATGTTTGTCCATTAGTTATATAGCTTTAAATTGGACCAATGGTTGGCCTACACATATCAATTATACTCATTACATACATGCCAACTATTCCAGATATACTAGGGCAGTCCTGCAGTGCAACTCAAAAAGGCATTTATTTCATCAATCTGGGATGAGAATGGGTAGTCCTGCTTATTTAGGGGTGGGGTATGGTGGGACCATCCCATAAAGTGGGCGTGATTAGTGGTCCCTGTAAAAGGATAGATTACTGGACAGCCGACCACCCTCCTGATCCTGATAAATCCACAGCGACCGCAATCAGAATTCTGGAGACCTCGATGACACACACACAGCAGGCAATGTGCAAAGCAAGTCTGAAACATTGATTAAGGGCTACAGCTTATAAAAGTAAAAAAAACAAGAGGGGAGAGGTAGACTTACAGATAAGTTTCTAAGGGTCAAGCAGGTTTCTACAGATATTCATTATCCCACTAGTTTTGGCAGGTGCTTAGAAACTCGGATAAAACAACATTATTTCACCTAGTCTCAGCAGGTGCACGAAACTTAACCACTTTAGCCCCGGACCATATTGCTGTCCAAAGACCAGAGCACTTTTTGTGATTCGGCACTGCGTCGCTTTAACTGACAATTGCGCGGTCGTGCGATGTGGCTCCCAAACAAAATTGACGTCCTTTTTTTCCCACAAATAGAGCTTTCTTTTGGTGGTATTTGATCATCTCTGCGGTTTTTATTTTTTGCGCTATAAACAAAAATAAAGCGACTATTTTGAAAAAAATGCAATATTTTTTACATTTTCCTGTCATAAATATCCCCCAAAAATATATAAAAAAAACGTTTTTTTCCTCAGTTTAGGCCGATACGTATTCTTTTACATATTTTTCGTAAAAAAAAAAATCGCAATTAGCATTTATTGATTGGTTTGCGCAAAAGTTATAGCGTTTACAAAATAGGGGGTAGTTTTATGGCATTTTTATTTTTTTTACTAGTAATGGCGGCGATCAGCGTTTTTTTTTCAGTACTGCGATATTATGGTGGACACTTTGGACACTTTAGACACATTTTTGGGACCATTGGCATTTTTTAGCGATCAATGCTATAAAAATGCATTGTATTACTATAAAAATGCCATTGGCAGTGAAGGGGTTAACACTAGGGGGCAGGGAAGGGGTTAAGTGTGTTCCTGGGTGTGTTCTAACTGTATGGGGGGGGGGGTGACCTCACTAGGGGAAATCACTGATCTTCTGTTCATACATTGTATGAACAGAAAATCAGCGTTTCCCCCGTAAACACATAGCTCTCGTTCCCTGCTCTGTAACGAGCAATCACGGGTGCCCGGCGCGGGTCTCGGGGGGGGGGGAGCAGGGGGCGCGCGCGGGCCGCCGGCAGCGCGCACGCGCCCCCTAGTGGCCGCAGAAGAGCCGACGTAGTATGACGGGCTCTCGCCCAGGAGAGCCGACCTGCCACCGTAGAACGGCGGCGGCTGGTCCGCTAGTGGTTAAGAAAAACAACACCATCCAATTGGCCTTGGCAGCTACAAGATATCTTGGAAAGACAACATCATCTCCAAGGACACAGCTGGTCCAAACACAACACGTTCTAATTATTAATATATACATTGAGAACTGTATTTTATTTTTGTTTACAAACTTTCATTAAGGGAATAAATGGTGGTACAAATCCATATAATTAAAACATATACAAAAGGGAGGTTATAATCAAAGTGAAGTCAGTATAAATACACAATTAGTAGGGCGCATAAAGGCAACATATAATTATACACAATTTCTGAAAAATTTAAGACCAAAGTGAAAATGTCCCAAAAGGGAATCGATCTATATCGGCAAAAATATTACATACAAGGAGGGACTAAATAGGGTTAAAGAACAGGGGGGAATACTCGAACCAAGGAGACCATTTGTTGGTATAAATATGATTGGTATTATGTAGGGTGTGAAAGATTTGAGAACTGTATTTTAACAGTTTTAATGAGGCACAAGTAGACCCTGTCAAACTTAATTAATGTTCTGTACGTTACTTTTCCATATTACACATAATTATTTTAAACCCCCTGTTATAAGAAGTTTTAGCACTTGTCCTTGAAGACTCTAATGTTATCTCTGTGTATACATTTATATACATTTCTTTTTTGTTTACAAAAGTTTTTATTGAGGTATTTTAATCGTACATATATAAACAATAGTACAAAACCTGAAAGTCATATATCGAATACAGTAGTAGAAATAAGATATCAAGGTATATGAGGTAGTGCATCTTTATAAGTCCAAATATATTATGAGCAGTTATTGAATAATGGAAAATGTGGATGATAGTGGATTCATTGTGTTAGAGTCCAATAAGACCATTTGGCGTTAAATATATGCAGGGTATCATTAAGGGTGTGGCAGATCCTGTCTGAGAGTTTTAGCATTTCCATCCTGTCCAAAACCTGCGACCATAATACCGTATTAGATCTCCAGTTGAGAGCTATCATCCATTGGATGGAGCTACATAGCGAATGAAACAGCCTGTTGCAGGGGGGAGGAACGTTTGGAATATTGGCATACAATAAGCAAACCTGGGGGGTGAGAGTAAATTTGTGCTTAGAGGATCTTTCAAACCTATCTGAAGCATCCGCCCAAATTTGGGCTAGGTGAGGGCAGCTCCAAAAAATGTGTAATAATGTACCCTCCACCCGGCAACCTCTAAAGCAGTCAGGAGGGATAATTGGATAGAAGGAATGGATTCTGGAAGGAGTAAGGTACCAACGGGAAACATTTATATACATTTCAACTATTGTCAGAAGGTTCCTTGTCTAATTGGTGAACTTACAATGAACTATCTTAATACATTTTCAGGGAGGGAGAGATTAAGGGGGGGGGGGGGGGGGGGGGGGGCTGGGGGAAAAAAAAAAAGAGGAGAGAAAGGGAAAAGGAAGATGATGAGATAAAGGAAAAAGGGTTGAGGGGGAATGTGATGAGCTCTTTATCTTCTCTGGTTTGTCCTTCTATTCTTTTATAATATTTGATTTACGAAAAAAAAAAAAAAAGACAAAAGAAATATAATAATACAATAATAAATTAACAAATGGTTAAATAAACAATAAGAAAATGAAGTATCACAAATGATGCGAAGACCGTTGAGGAAATGCGAAGGGCGGAATTACCGTGAGCATCCCCCACGCCTCCATTCTCCCGGTTGTGTCTGATGTGAAAAAAAAAAAATACATTTTTAAGAACACTTGTGTACAAGTACTTGTCATGAAGCAGAGGTCATTTAAAGTTCAACACTCATTCCGCGTACACACGACCGTTTTTCGGGTTGTAAAAAATAACGTTTTTTTTAATGTCATTAAAAACGATTGTGTGTGGGCTCCAGAGCATTTTTCGCAATGTAAGAAATGGCCATTAAAAATTTAGAACATGCTCTAATTTTTCACGTCGTTTTTAACGTTGTCGTTTTTTACGTCATAAAAAATGGTCGTGTGTGGGCTTTAACGACGTGAAAAAAACTGGCATGCTCAGAAGCAGGTTATGAGATGGGAGCGCTCGTTCTAGTAAAACGATTGACCGTAATGGAGTAAGCACATTCATCACGCTGTAACAGACAGAAAAGCGTGAATCGTCTTTTACTAACACAAAATCAGCAAAAGCAGCCCAAAGGGTGGCGCCATCCGAATGGAACTTCCCCTTTATAGTGCCGTCGTGTTGTATGTCACCGCGCTTTGCTAGAGCATTTTTTTTTTCACGATCGTGTGTAGGCAAGGCCGTTTTAATAATCGGGTTGAAAAAAACATTGGGCCAGATTCAGATACAATTACATTGGCGCAGAGTATCAGAGATACGCTACGCTGCCGTATTTTACCAGGCTGTACGACCAATCCTGGTAGATTTTGTCCCTTACGGTACGGCGGCGTAGTGTATTTCTCGCCGCGTAATCGAAATACGGGATTAGGGGGCGTGAAGCATTTAAATTAGGCGCGTCCCCGCGGCGATCGAACTGTGCATGCTCCGTTCAGAAATTTCCCGCCGTGCATTGCGCAAAATAACGTCGATACGTCATTCGTTGTTTGAGTAGCGTCGTTTTTACGGACATTCCTATTCCCGGACGTTTTACATCACAAATAAAAAAAGACATCGGAAAACGTTGATATTCGACATGGGAACGACGGCCATACTTAACATGGGCTGTCTAATTTTAGACCAGCAAAAAGCTGGTATAGTTTTACGCAGCAAAAAGATGACTAAAGATGCCGTAAGAGATTGCGATAGACGTTCGTAATTTCGTGGATAGTCGGCAAAAGCTCATTTGCATACCCTGACGCGGAAAACGACGGGAACTCCACCCAGCGGCCACAATTTTATTGCAGCGTAGATCCGAAGGCGTACGAACATGTAAACCAGTCGGATTGAAGCCTGCAGCCGTATTTTCATGGTTTGAGGTTTCAGAGTAGTGAAAAAACGCGCGTAATTCGAAAGTACTCCAGTCTAACGCGAGATAGACAGGAGTAAGGGCTCTGTGAATCTGGCCCATTGTCTTTTTTAGATCCTTAAAAACGTCATTTTTTACAACCCGAAAAACGGTCGTGTGTACGCGGCATTACAAGAACTATATAATGGAAGACAAAAGACCAAATGGAGTTACAGTTGATCATATACTCTATAACAATCCCCTTAAAATTTAGAGGGAGGTTCGCCCACCTGTAAAGTGGGTGGATCAAATGTAGAGGGTGGGCCGGGCTAACAGTGTCCCATAACTTTGGTAAGTATGTAATATGGTGTGCTCAGGACAGGAAATAAAGAAACATCTCCCCACTGAGTCCTGTACATCAACTAGGTACTAAACCTTCCCTACTCTATCCACTTGCTGATCAGGCCTTTTCTGGCACTTTTGTTTACAACGTTTAAAACAGTATTTTTTGCTAGAAAACTACTTAGACCCTCCCCCAAACATATATATATATTTATATATTAGCAGAGAACCTAGAGAATAAAATGGCAATTGTTGCAATATATTTGTGCAGCCGTTTTTCAAATGTAATTTTTGTTTGGAAAAATGTTGACTTTTTTGAATTTTAATGCAAAAAATAAAAATAAAAAAACATAATACATAACCCAACTTGTAACACTTTAAAATTGCGTACGCTCTTGGAATGGCGGCAAATTTCAATACTTAAAAATCTCCAAAGGCAAGGCTTTAATTTATTTCTTTATGTATGCATTCCCTTCTGCTTGCGGGCACGGAGGGACGGGGATGCTTTACATTTTTTTTTTATAATTTTTTTTTATTTATTTTACACTGCCCCTTAAATATATTTTTTTTATCACTTTTGTTCCTATTAGGAGGAATGTAAACATCCCTTGTAATAGAAAGAAGGGATGACAGGTCCTCTTCATGGAGAGCTCTGGGGTCAATAAGACTCTAAGGGCTAGATTCAGGTAAGAGCGGCTTAAATCTAAACCTGCCTAGCGTAGGGCATCTACACTAAGCCGCCGCAACTTTTTCAGGCAAGTTCCTTTTTCTCAAAGCACGTGTCTGTAAAGTTGAGACGGCGTAGCGTACATGACCCGGCCGAATTCAAATTCGGCGGGTAGGGGGCATGTATTATTTAAATAACGCGCGATCCCACGCTGAATGTACTGCGCATGCGCCGGCCGTGAATTTATCCCAGTGCGCATGCTCCAAATCACGACGGCATTACGACGTGAAAACAACGTGAACAACACTTACGTAAAGCCCTATTCGCAAATGTTTTACGTAAACGACGTGAAAAAAAACGCCGGCACGCCGCCCATACTTAACATTGCCTGCGCCTCATACAGCAGGGTTAACATTACGATGGACCTACGCTAACGCAAATGACGTGAAAAAAATAGCGCCGGCCGGGCGTACGTACGGGAATCGGCGTATAGGCTCATTTGCATATTTTAGACGGGAACGCCACCTATCGTCCAGCCTAAAATATGAAAATAAGATTCAACGGCGTAAGAGACTTATGCCAGTTGAATCTAATGGAAATCTATGCGTTACTGATTCTATGAATCAGTCGCATAGATAGGAGGGCTCAGACGCAGAAATAAGACGTATTTCTTTCCTGAATCTAGCCCTAAATCTCTCCTCTACCTTTTTAAAAGCAAAAGAACACTTTACCTCTTTGCACAGAGCGCACGCAAATATGCGGCCTCTTGGCTGCTGGGTCTTGGTGGTCACCTGACCATAAGCCCCGCCTCAAAGCATTCTAAACCCCTTAAAGGGCCAGCATGCGCTGGCTCTAGGGAGTTAAAAAGGAAGTGGACTGTAAATGTTGTCATGGCGTCGCTCCGGTCCTCCAAGACCAAGGTGATCAGGGATGATCTAGTCTCTGGAAACCTCTATGGCCAGTTACGCGACCCGTTAGATCAATTCGCAGGCAAACCAATAAAATCTGTCAGGGGGTGATTGACCCCTCCCACTGCTTCTGAAAGCGATCCAGCAGTTGGCAAGTGGCTATACAAAACAGTCTTGCACATTTTGCCTGTAGACAGGTGCAGATTAAAACAATTTTGGCTTTTCTTTAATAAAAAAAACGATTGTGGTAACTGCTTAGGGCCCATTTGGCAGTGTTATAATTTTTATCCCCTAGCGAAGTGATGGCGAACCTTGGCACCCCAGATGTTTTGGAACTACATTTCCCATGATGCTCATGCACTCTGCAGTGTAGTGGAGCATCATGAGAAATGTACTTCCAAAACATCTGGGGTGCCAAGGTTCGCCATCACTGCCCTAGAGTCATCACTGTCACTTTTATTGCATAAGGCATGTGACATAAAATAAAATTAAAAAATTCAATAAAGTATAATTGGTTAGCAATGTGGGTTGGATTTCCACATGACCATTCCTGTGAGTTTCCACCCACAATATACAAAACATCGATATTGACCACTAGGGTGTGTATGTGTGTGAGACTCTAATAGGGATAGCAGAATGTGAGCTCCTCAGGGGCAGGGCCTAAATGTTAATTATCTGTGTACTCTAAACGGAGGATTCGGTGATGCAATATAAATGAATTATCAGACCTATTTCATTAAATGTTTTTATTTTTTTTATTTATTACTCACACTGGTTTCTGTTTTTTTCTAGTTTTGGAGACGAAATTCCAGGGATGGATGGACTAGGAACAGGTGAGATATGGAAAATCTGTACTTAAAAAAGAATAAAAAATGTAAAGGGAGGCCGTGATGTAAAGGGGACTGTACTATGAAGGGGCACTGTAATATAAAGGGGTGCTGTGATGTGAAGGGAAACTGAGGACACTGGTATAAAGGTATAAAGGGGGGATTGTGCTGTAAAGGGGAGTTGAGGGCCGACTCTGTGAATAGCCTTTCTGAAAGTAACATTTTAAATATCTTCTACTAATTTTCTAAACAATCTCTGTCATGCTTTGATGAAGGCTTCTTAGCCGAAACGCATCAGCCTGTACACTTTTATTCAGCCTGTAGGACTTTTATTCAAGAGCATCCGAGTTGCCAGTCCTTTTTTTTGATTCAACCATGTAATAAACATGGACTGGTTTGTTTAGAGATAACATGACTGGTAGACTTAAAGTACACCATATCACTAAAAGTATTGGGACACCTTCCTTTACACGCACATGAACTTTAATACCACCCCAGTCTTAGTCTGTAGGGTTCAATATTGAGTTGGCCCCCCCTTTGCAGCTATAACAGCTTCAACTCTTCTGGGAAGGCTGTCCACAAGGTTTAGGAGAATGTCTATGGCAGTAATGGCCAACCTTGGCACTACATTTCCCATGATGCTCATGCACTCTGCAGTGTAGATGAGCATCATGGGAAATGTAGTTCCAAAACATCTGGGGTGCCAAGGTTGGCCATCACTGGTCTATGGCAATGTTTGACCATTCTTCCAGAAGCGCATTTGTGAGGTCAGGCACTGATTTTTGGACAACAGTCTCCACTTGAATTCATCCCAAAGGTTTAAAGAGGTCAGGCCAGTCAAGTTCCTCCTCTCCAAACTCACTCATCCATGTCTTTATGGACTTTGCTTTGTGCACTTTGGTGGTGGGATGATTATGGTGTGGGGTTGTTTTTCAGGGGTTGGGATTGGCCTCTTAGTTCCAGTGAAGGGAACTCTTAAGGCGTTATCATACCAAGACATTTTGGACAGTTTTATGCTCCCAACTTTGTGGGAACATTTTGGGGATGACCCCTTCCTGTCCCAACATGACTGCGCAACAGTGCACAAAGGTCCATATAGACATGGATAAGCGAGTTTGGGGATGAGGAACTTGACTGGCCTGCACAGAGTCCTGACCTCAACCCAACAGAACACCTTTGGGATGAATTAGAGTGGAGACTGTGAGCCGGGCCTTCTTGTCCAACATCAGTCCATGACCTCACAAATGCCCTTCTGGAAGAATAGTCAAACATTCCCATAGACACTCCTAAACCTTGTGGACGGCCTTCCCAGAAGTATTAAAGCTGCAAAGGGCGGGGCCAACTCAATATTGAACCCTACGGACTAAGACAGGGATGCAATTAAAGTTCATGTGTGTGTAAAGGCCGGCGTCCCAATACTTTTGGTAGTATAGTGTATCTTTCCTATACACTCCTGGTATTATATCGATGCTCATCGTCAGATGACGTCACCTGTAGACACTTGGCCTGTCACGGGGCAAATCACAAAACTTTTTATACCCTATACAGAAGAATTTGGTAAACTGGACAGCAGTGAGGTTTTTCTGTCTCCTATATCCATTGTTGTATTCTTTGCTGACAAAATGCGCAGCGGGTAAGAGGATTTTTGTTAAAAATAAGCTCCTTATCCCTCCCATGCATCTCCCCATAGACAAGAAAATAAGGATTAGTGCCATCGGAACATGATGACGAGGGAGCATAATCCCCATTTACTTACCTAATAAAATTAAATGTGTATTAACATTTTACTGCCCGGGCGTTTTGCAAGATGAATCGGCTGGCTGGCAAACCTCCCCAGATATTAATATGAGAGAGAGGGACACTGCTTGGCATAAAGCATGCAGGCAAACGATCGCTCGCCAGTCGCCACACACCGAGCTACATAGAAAATTAAGAATTAATATTCAGAAAATGATTGGTTGAACACAAGTGTATTTTCTCCACCAATACTTTTCCTTTTACACCAGCTTTTCAAAATAACAAATATAATAATTTAGAGGTTAAAGGATAAGCTCACCTTTTTTTTTTCTTCTAAATTCCATCTCCCCTATGTACCGATATTGCATTCATGTACTTTTTTTTTCAAAAAATATCAAATCTTTCCATTAATTCTACAGACCTCTTACTTTACTGTCCTCATCCATGTTTCCAAACGTATCTATTGCTTCTGCCTTACTGCCTGATCAGACAAAAGGTCATGACACAGGAAGGAGTTGACCAGCTGACCTCATTAGCACACACCCTACATCATCCACCCTCCCATTCCCAGCTGCTAGGGTGACCACATTTCCACACTGCCATTAAGGCCCCTTTCACATTTATACGACTTGTCTCACGATTTTGTACTGCAAAATCGTATGAGAAGTCATTGTCCATGATTTTCAACGAACACCATTCATACTGGCACAACTTTAAGTAGTGCCGACTTCAAAGTAGTCCTTGCACTACTTTGGTCCGATTTTGATGCCACTTACACAGGCATTCATTGAAATTGCACCAGCGAATCGCGGTAAAATCGCGGCCACGAATCGCAGCAAAATCACGGTAAAATCGCACGACTTAGAAGTGGTACAAGTGTGAAAGGGACCTAAGGCACACCCCCCACCTTCCTAAAAAAAAAAAAAAAATGTATACCTTTTTTTGTGACCCCATAGATTTCACAAGTTTATGCTGGGACCTGTAGTTCTTCACTATTTGGGGGGCAGGTCTCACATCTTCAGCTCTGGAGGGTCATGCTGTGATCTGTACTCCTTCACTTTGGGGGGTCACATCCCCCCAAAGTAAAGGACTACCAGTCCCACCATGAATCACTGATATGTAAAGATGTGACTCCCCCAAATTTGAAACTTCCAGCATGAAACTCCGAGATCTAAGGGTGTGATCCCATAGATTTCACAGATCTATGCTGGGACCTGTAGTTCTACACTATTTGGGGGGCGGGAGGGGGTCATGGTCCAAATCATTTGGTGGAGGGGGGTTATGGTGTGGGGTTGTTTTTCAGGGGACATTGGCCCTTTTGTGCACTATGGACCTTTTTTGTGCACTGGTGCGCAGTCATGTTGGAACAGGAAGGGGCCGTCCCCAAATTGTTCCCACAAAGTTGGGAACAAAAAATCGTCCAAAATGTCTTGGTAGATTGATGCCTTAAGTTTCCCTTCACTGGAACTAAGGGGGCCAAGCCCAACCCCTGAAAAACAACCCCACGCCATAATCCCCCCTCCACCATATGATTTGGACCAGTGCACAAAGCAAGGCACATAAAGACATCAATGAGTGAGTTTGCGGTGGAGGAAATTGACTGGCCTGCACAAAGTCCTGACCTCAACCCGAGAGAACACCTTCGGGAGGAATTAGAGTGGAGACTGTGAGCCAGGCCTTCTTGTCCAACATCAGTACCTGACCTCACAAATGCGCTTCTGGAAGAATGGTCAAACATTCCCATAGACACACTCCTAAACCTTGTGGACGGCCTTCCCAGAAAAGTTGATGGGCTTGTAAAGGCAGGTGTACCAATACATTTGGCAGTATAGTGTAAGTTCCCACTGACTCCATTGATCTTTTTATCTGTAAGGTGGTAATTCTTCCCACTGACCATAAGTGTAAGGAGCATTCTTCCAATTAATATGAAAAAAAGAGGTACTAAATATTAAAATACAGGAAGAAGACCACTAAAATAACCAAATAATAATTGCTGCATAAAACAAAGGTGAACCAAACCAAAAAAGTGAATATAATAATAAATATGCGCTAAAATTAACTGAAGTGGTAGTAAGTGTACAGCAAGAGTGTATTACCGAATCCAAATAGGTAAATACACATACATAAAGTTAAGCATTAATAGTATGCCAAATAGCAATAAAATACACAACAGTCCCAGTGTATATGCTGTGAAGACAAACGTGCAGCACACCCCCTATGAAGGGAGAACCAGTTTGTGGTATAGACTTGAAAATAGGAATGCTGTGTGGGATAAGCACTCTGCGCTTCTTATGGCTTCCAACACAACACACGTGTGAGATAGATCCAGGACCGTCGCTACAGGACAGGCAAAACAAACAATTGCTTGGGGCCCCGAGCTGGCCTGGGGCCCCCAACTTCCCCTTCCCAGGCTGTAGCATGGCCGAGCTCCTCTTTCTTCCTCCTGGAGTCCTGTCAGGTCGGGTACCGCATGTGGTACAGGAGATTCCGTTTCCTGTTCCCGGCCGGACTGACAGGAAGTGCACACTGAGTGCTCACTTCCTTTCAGTCTGGCCGGGAACACACTAAACTGAATCTCCTGTACCGCACGGGACCCTGCCCGGGTACTATCTGATAGGGGACTGGGGACCCATAATGATAGAACACCGGACTGACAGGAGTAATAGGAGCTTGGCCACGCTACAGCGGCAGCCTACAGGGAAGAAGGGGAGGTGAGAATAGAAAAATATAGGGACTGGGGGGGGGAGGAGTAAGAACATGGGTGTAAAAAATGAGTGTAGCGCTAACGTAGGATTTGCGTGCAGAGGGGGGGGGTGCTTGGGGGCCCCCATTTTGCTTCGGGCCCCCAAATTCCTTCAAACGGCCCTGGATAGATCCCTGGAAAAAGGAAAAAACAAAAACTCCTACTGCCACTCAGGTTGATGGTCTCCTCATACGTATACACATCCGTCGTTCCCGTCACTTGGCTCCTCCCCCACGCGTTACGTCACTAGACACGTGACTTAGTCATGGGTACTAGTGTCTAGTGACGTAACGCGTGGGGGAGGAACCAAGTTACGGGAACGACGGATGTGTATCCATATGAGGAGACTATCAACCTGAGCGGCAGTAGGAGTTTTTGGTTTTTCCTTTTTCTGGGGATCTATCTCACACGTGTGTTGTGTGGCAGCCATAAGAAGCGCAGAGTGCCTTTCCCACACAGCATTCCTATTTTCAAGTCTATACCACAAACTGGTTCTCCCTTCATAGGGGGTGTGCTGCACGTTTGTCTTGACAGCATATACACTGGGACTGTTGTGTATTTTATTGCTATTTGGCATACTATTTGTGCTTCAGTTTATGTATGTGTATTTACCTATTTGGATTCGGTAATACACTCTTGCTGTACACTTACTACCACTTTAGTTCATTTTAGCGCATACAATATCCCCCTAATAAATCATGAAATGTAGATATAGGTCCGGATTCACAAAGCACTTGCTCCAACGTATCTTCAGATACGCCGCGTAAGTGCAAATATGCGCCGTCGTATCTGTGCGATGGACCCACAAACTAAGATACGCCTAAAAACAGACTTCATCCCACCGACGTAACTTGCCTACGCTGGCGCAGAGTGGGCGCATATTTACGCTGGACGCATGTGGCGCTCCTATTGATTTTCTATTCAAATATGCAAATGAGGGAGATACGCCATTTCACGAATGTACTTGCGCCCGGCGCATGATATACGCGGTTTGTGTAAGTTTTATGTCCGGTGTAAAGTTATTTCCCATAGATGAGGCGCAACCCATGCAAAGGTATGGACCAGGTAACACAAGCGTGTTGTACGCTGTGAATATGGGCCAAGGTGGGTCTGGCTGGGCGTAGGTTATGTTCACAATGTACACAGTGATCCGGCGTATCCTAGGCAGTTGTTCCGACGTGGTTGTGCGCATGCGCACGGGGATACGACCACGTCTTGACGCATGCGCAGTTCATTTTAAGTACTTGTCTGGCGCCCAGCCTATCATTTGCATGGGGTCACGCTTCATTAGCATGGATCACGCCCACTTCCAGCCCACTTCCACTTATGCTGGCTTACGCCTACGAAATATACGCCACGCTGGTGCAACGTTGGGAGCATTTGCTTTGTGAATTCCGTGCTTCCCTCTCCGCGCTGCGCCGGCGTAGCGTAAAAGAGATACGCTACGGCGGTATAAATGTGCGCCAATGTCTGTGAATCCGGGCCATAGTCTTTTATAGTAGAGGTTCCCTGGGACCAGAAAGTTATTTGCAGGGTTCCTCTGGGTTGCAGTGTCCAGGTTCCTATGATACTTTGTTGACAAGAATTTTTGTTCCACAAAATGACCAAACTGAATATGAAGATTCACCCCTTCTATAGATTTCAATAGGGTTTGGGGGGAAAAGTTCTGATTTTCCGAATATTGTGGTCACAAATCAAACCTGGACAGATTCACCCATCCCTATTGAAAAGCCTGCCAAGGTACAAAGCTAGAACAATACACCTTAGCATGAGAATGACACCCAACAACTGAATTTTATAGGATGAGGGCGACATCTAGTGGTGGATTTGGTTAATGCAATAATAACATAAAAATTACACAAAAGCCACAAAGTATATATATAGTCTGCATTTATTAAGATAAATTTGTAAGTAATCACTTCAAGGGCTTGCTCACATAAGCGGCAGGGACCGCTGCTCCTCTGAAAAGCGATCTATGCTTGAATGGCTTTTTAAGGGTAATTAAAGAGTTACTATAGGAATTATTTTTTTGCTTTAAATATATACCTCCACTGTGCAGTTCGTTTTGCACAGAGTGGCCCCGATCCTTGTCTTCTGGGGTCCCTCGGCGACTGTCTCTGGTCCTCCCCGCAATTACTCAACAGTCATGCGAGAGCGCTCGCATGGTGGTGAGTCTTTTCTGGCGCGCTCCCGTGATACAGTGAGCGGCCATAGCTGAACGTCAAGAAGGCGGTGATGAACAACACTACGACGAGCCGAGAAAAATAAAGTTCAATGATTCCGAGCATGTGTAGGATTTTTTGTGCATACAGACGATCGGAATTTCCGACAAGGATTTTTCCAGTTGGAAAATTTGAGAACCAGCTCTCAAAATTTTGCTGACGGAAATTCTGATCGTGTGTACGCGGCATTAGGGTGATGGTCATTGGGAAGAATGCTCCTTACATTGGTGGTCATTGGGGGGAATAATCCCCTTACAGATAGCTAAAAAGACCATTGGTGTCAGTGGGATCTTACCTGAGAGTAGGGATGAGCTTTGAGTTCGAGTAGAACTCATGTTCGACTCGAACATTGCCTGTTCGCCGAACAACAAACTATTTGGGGTGTTCGCGGCAAGTTCGTGTGAACTTTAGAACCCTGTTAAAGTCTATGGGACTCGAACGTTTGAAATCGAAAGTGCCAATTTTAAAGGCTAATATGCAAGTTATTGTAATAAAAAGTGTTTGGGGACCCGGGTCCTGCCCCAGGGGACATGTATCAATGCAAAAAAAAGTTTTAAAAACTGCAGATTTTTGGCAGCAGTGATTTTAATAATTCCTTTAAGTGAAACAATAAAAGTGAAATATACCTAGGGGGGGGGGGGGGGGGGGTGTATAGTATGCTTGTAAAGTAGCGCTTGTTTCCCATGCTTAGAACTGTCCCTGCACAAAGTGTCATTTCTGAAGGAAAAAAAGTAATTTAAAATCACTCGCAGCTATAATGAATTGTCGGCTCCCGGCAATGCAGAGAAAAGTCATTCATAAAAAAAAATGTGTGGCAGTCCACGGCATTTTTTTTTTAAATTTGGGGTGGAGATCCCCTTAAAATCCATACCAGACCTGAAGGGTCTGGAATATATATTTGGGGGGAACCCCACATAATTATTTTTTTAATTTGACGCAGGGTTCCCCTTAATATCCATACCAGACCCTGATTTTAAATGACTTTTTTCCTTCAGAAATTACATTTTGTGCAGGGACAGTTCTAAGCACAGGAAACAAGCGCTGCTTTACAGGCATACTATACACCCCCCTAGGTACGAAATTTAAAGGAATAATTCAATTTTATTGTTTCACTTTAAGCATTATTAAAATCACTGCTCCTGAAAACATGGCCGGTTTTTAAAACTTTTTTTGCATTGATACATGTCCCCTGGGGCAGGACCCGGGTCCCCAAACACTCCCCTGGGGCAGGACCCGGGTCCCCAAACACTCCCCTGGGGCAGGACCCGGGTCCCCAAAAGCTTTTTAGGACAATAACTTGCTTATTAGCCTTTAAAATTAGTACTTTAGATTTCAAACGTTCGAGTCCCATAGACTTTAACAGGGTTCTAAAGTTCACACAAACTTTTGGTGTGTTCGCAGGTTCTGGTGCGAACCGAACTGGGGGGTGTTCTGCTCATCCCTACCTGAGAGGCAGAAATTGCTCAAGGAACCCCCGAGCAACCTCTGGAGGAACCCTGATTGAGAAACTTTGCTCTACAGACTTCAAGCAGAAAGGACTTGAGTTAGGATTTGTATGACAGCCAGGCAGTTAGCATTTTAGAAGGAAATTGCTGGACTGATGCTTGTTTTAATTAGTTAACCTGCTGAATCACCAATTGATATTTTGTTTAAATAGTAATGTCTTTTTCTGTCATTATCTTGCAGATATCACTGTTATATGTCCTTGGGAGGCATTCAGCCACCTGGAGTTGCATGAACTGTCCCAGTTCGGGATCATCTGAGATGGATTTGTTCTTCTATTTTTTGCTAATTTTCTCTCTTGCAAGTGTTACACTACCACAGGGGTCCCCAAACTCTTCAGTAGGAGGGCCACAGTGTATAATTTACAAATTTTCGTGGGCTGAAAAAAAAAACTGATTTAAAAATGAATGAATATGTTTTACCTGAATGTATTTGTAATCAGAATCACTGGCGTAGCGGGGGGGGGCAGGGGGGGCTGTCGCACCGGACGAAAAACTTGGGGGGGGCGAAATCCCGGCGTCCGACCGGGAGTCGGATCGTGCGACCGTCACTTTTTAAAATCAATTGGAGTGCACTGCAGTCATCATCTGCCATCATGTCCCGAGGCGAGCCCTGTGATTGGGCGTATGTAGTCATGTGCGCACCCGATCTGGCCAATCCATTAATGTGGGCGCCGGGCGCATGCGCAAAGGCTGCCCTGGCCTAGGAGTCCCGCCCGCGCTTCTCCGGATACCGCCGCTGCGCCAGGCCTCTTCTCCTCTCCTGTCAGGCTGACTGAGAAGAAGAAGAATCTCCCTCCCAGACACCGACATAATCGTCTGCCCCTGAGCGCCGCTGCCGCGGATGTGCAGTGATCCACGGCTGGAGCACAAGCTTCCCTGACCCCTGGGCTAATACTACAGTTGCTTGCCAGGTAATGCCTATTTGTGAATCCAAGTTTCAAGGTCATATGATATTTCTAGCAGGAATGGATTATCCATTCCTGCTAGAAATATCATATGACCCTGAAATGTGCTTGTTGTGCAGTGGACTGAGATTTGGGCCTTTTTTATTTTATTTTTATCATTTTTGCAGCAGCAACTTTAAGGGGCAATTTAAAAAAAAAACGTTCGGAGCTACCTGGAAAACTGCATGTACATTTGTTCACATGGGAATGGAGGCAACAATGGTGATGGCATAAGTGCCTGGTGGCAGCATGGAGGTCTGAGTCTCCTCCTCTCTCCTCCAACTACATTAGGTGCTTCTGGTGTGGTGGCGGTGCCGAGTGTCAGTGACAGGGGGGGGGGCCGAAAGTGTCAGGGGGGGGGGGCGAAAAAAAAATTCTGCCCCGGGCGCCCATAACTCTGGTTACGCCACTGATCAGAATGATACGATTTAGAACAAAAGAGAGGGAACTTTAGTGAAAAAAATATATCCTCACTCGTTTTGTAAGTGTTGTCTCACAACACGAGCAGGATTCAGGTCAAAGCGTGTGTGCGGTACCACGTTTGGCCTGAGGTGGGGGGACGCCGGAGCACTGTTGGGAAATGTTTAGAAAGACACGCAAATACTCCGTTCCCAAGCCTTTCCGAGGTCAGCCGAGCTGTCCTCTGGCCTTTCCAGCTGTTTCCGAGGCTCTCCGGCGCCCCCCACCTCTGGCCGCATGCAGTATTGCATGCCATTGAAGTCAATGCACAACAAATCATTTTCATTTCCATTGACTCCAATGGGGAAACTCGCTTTGATATGCAAGTGCTTTGGATTACAAGAATTCTCCTGGAACGGATTATGCTCGTAACTCGAGGTTCCACTGTATCATGATCTCTTCAAAGGTTCCCCTTTACCCCACGGTTCCCTCTTACATCATGGTCCCCATCAGAGCTTTCCGTTACATCATGGCCCCCCCTCATTGACCCCCCTATTGTGAACTCCATCACAGTTCCCACCTTATATCAGGGTCCCCATCACAGTCCCCTCCTATATCATGGTTTCCACCATGGTTCCCATCAGAATCCCCTCCTACATCATGGTCCGTCCCCTCTTACATCAATGTACACATCAAAATCCCTCATGCCATGTTATATAGAGTTCCCACTTTATATCAGGATCTCCATATAAGTCCTCTTATATCATGGTCTCCATCAAGGTTCCCCTTTACACATTGGTTCCTATTAGAGTCCCCCCTTACATCATGGTGGTCCCTACCAGAATCCCATCTTACATCAAAGTACATATAAGAATCCCCTCTTACATTATGGACCTAATTGGAGACCCCCTTTATCTCATGATCTCCATTAGAGTTCCCACTTCATATCAGGGTTATCCTCAGAGTTCCCCCTTATACTGGTGTCTTCATCAGAATCCCCTCTTACATCAGTGTCCTCTATTCTGAATCCTCAATCTGTCTAAAGCCTGGTATACATGATCGGATTTTCCGACGGGAATTGTGTGATGACAGGTTGTTGGTGGAAAATCCGACCGTTTGTACGCTCCATCGGACAATTGTTGTCGGATTTTCCCGCAGACAAATGTTGGATGGCAGGCTTTAAAGTTTTCAACGAACAACGGTCTGTTGTCGAATTTTCCGAGTGTGTGTACACAAGTCTGTCCAAGGCTTGGTCTGCGGAAAATCCCACCGTGTGTACGAGGCTTAAGGAACAGCCGCTGACCCTAGCTGTGGGCTGAATAAAATTCAATAACGGGCCAGATGTGGTCCACAGGCTGAATTTTGGAGACCCCTGTGCTACCATATTAAATACACCTGCCACATACTGAATATGTAAAAAGATGTAACAAGAATAATATATATATATTTTTTCTGTATTACAGTAGGCACCAGAAAGTGTAGCCATCCACACCATTGTTAGCTTAAAATACTTCTGTATCACCCTACGGGGAGTTATACAAATTTAGACTTTTTAGAAAGTCGATGTTTGGACATGCCTTGCACATTCCACAGTGCAGCCTGGGTTCAGCTGAGAAGTGCCCACATATTACTGTGGGGCGTTATGTATGATATTATAGTCTTCTTAGCCTACCGCTGGCTGAGGGAGAAGCCTAATTAGGACTAATGAAAGATCACATGTCCCCATTTCACCCTTGTGTCTATACATGCAGATCAGCAGCTGATAATGGCGTCTGCTTCCATCCAAGGTTTATGTGTCTATATGCAGCTTTTCTTGCAACATGAATACCTGTTTTACCCACAATATGGCCGCCTTCAAAGGCAAACAATGGTGCTCTTTAAGTTTGCTTGCTTGGGAAAATTTGTAATATTCATTGCAAATATGTTGTCCAAATCCCCAAAATTCTGGTTTGAACAAAGAATGTAGGCTACCAAATTTACTTACCAAAATTTGGCACACAAGTCCTTTTCTTCTTGAAATTGTGTTGTACATAGTACCACCTAAGTCAGCCATTCTCAACCAGGGTTCCATGAAACCCTAGGATTCCTCAAGGGTTGACTAGGGTTTTCCTGAGCTGTGACCTCCCACCTGAAGATGCCAGCATAGCTTCAGGACCAATGCCACTGGCTTGTGGCAAGACTTCAAGGATGTCATTCTGGCCACCCTATTAGGGGGGCATTTTTCATAGTACTACTTAAGTCAGCCATTCTAAACCATCGTTGTGTGGACCCCTAGGGTTCCTCAAAGGGTGGCTAGGGTTTCCTTGAGCTGTGACCTCCCATCTGATGATACCTGCAAGGTTCCAGGTTCAATGCAACTTGACAGAGCCAGTGTCATGACTTCAAAGGGTGTCATTCTGGCAACCCTGTAGAGGGGGGGGGGGGGGGCATAGTACTACTTAAGTCAGCATTTGTCAACCAGGGTTCCTTAAGCAGTGGCTAGGAGTTCCTTGAGTGATGACCTCCCATTTGATGGTACCTGTGTAGTTCCGGGTACAATGCCACTTGGCAGAGTCAGTGGCATGACTGCAAGGGTGCCATTCTGGCCACCCTGTAGGGTGAGGGGGGGCATAGCACTACTTAGGTCAGCCTTTGTCAACCAGGGTTCCTTAAGCGGTGGCTAGGAGTTCCTTGAGTGGTGACCTCCCATTTGATGGTACCTGTGTAGTTCCAGGTACAATGCCACTTGGCAGAGTCAGTGGCATGACTGCAAGGGTGCCATTCTGGCCACCCTATAATTGGGACATTCTTTCCACTTACCACCACCAACACGAGGGGCATTTTCCCAATGACCACCGATGGACTGATCCTACGAGGGGTTCACTGAAGGTCTGAAAATTATTTCAAGGGGTTCCTTGGTGGTAAAAAGTTGAGAACGGCTGACTCAAATCCTAGTCCCTAAAGAGTGAATGATGGTCCTCAGATACGAGAACACACAAATACAGTATATACATTTTTTTTCTTATACCATTTTTATTACAGATCAAATGAAGAGAATGTAGCAACTATAGAAAAAAAAAAAAATTCTAGCCCAGTATTAGATTTGGAGTTTTAAAAGAATCAACCTTAAAGTGTAACTATCGAAAGAAAATTAGGCCATAGTTTATTTTAAATAAAATATATTTAGCTGAGTATATCTATATCTCAAATGTTGCTTGTCTACGTTTCTCATGCCAGTCTATACCAATTTTTGAATAATGCTGAACAAATATGATTGATCCACATATGAACCACATTTGTTTGTCAAGATAGCATTAAATACATATTGTTCCATCTAATAAATATTTTTTTTCTTAAGTTTTGTTTGTTTCCTTACACTTTTCTGATGTTTTAACCTCCCTGGCGGTCTTCCCGTGTGTGGCACGGGGTGAGATTTTCAAGCTACGATCGGTAACCCCGTGCCACACACGGACTTGCCTCGCTGGATGCAGAAAAGAGTTTACTTACCTTTTCTCTGTGATCCAGCGATGAATCCCCGCAGTACACGGCGGCCGGATGTCCGCCTGATGCTGTGTGTACCTCCGATTCCCTTCCCTGCGAGCGTCGCGACGCAGGGGGGGGGGAACGGCGCCAAATTCAAAAATGTAAACAAACACTATACATACAGTACACTGTAATCTTATAGATTACAGTACTGTATGTAAAAAATACACACCCCCCATGTCCCTAGTGGTCTGCCCTGTACACTACATGTCCTTTTATATAATAAAAACTGTTCTTTCTCCCTGCAAACTGTAGATTGCCCATAGCAACCAAAAGTGTCCCTTTATGGCAAAAATTGTTTTAGAGCAGCTAAAAAACTGCGATAATAAATCAGAATCACTTGCAGAATTTAGCGATATCGATTTATGGGGAAATTCATCATCATAAAAAAAAAAAAATAATGACAGCAAAAATTCTGCAACTGAGCAAATTTCAGTGATTTTGATTTGATTACATTATTGAATTTTTTTTACTATAATTATATTATTATTTGTTATAATTTTTTATAATTATTTATTATATTATAATTTTTAATAATAATAAAAAAAAAATCATACCCGGGATGCCTATTAGACTCTTGTTTGGATAGATTTCAGTGAGTTATTCCTAAGAATTACAAGCCTACAGTATAAAACGCCAAATTCCCTTGCAAATAATAGTACCGCTTTCAGCACCTAAAATCTGAAAGAATCATACCGCCAGGGAGGTTAAGGCCAGTCCTGTGACTCACACGGTCCTCTACATCTTTGGTCTCCTCCTGGTGGTGGGCGGTTTATAATGTAGTCATTCCTCAGTCCACAAGATGTCCTCAGCCTTTGCCCAGTGTCACCCAACCCAGAAGACTGAGGACATCTTGTGGTGAATAAGAAGTACTATGGACACAATTTCATAGTGCAGTTTTTTTATACCACCACATGCAGGAACATTTAAAGAAAAAAAAACGTGTTCTGAGACAAATTAAGAGCAGCCAATGCTGAACTCTTCTGAAAATGCCAGTTCTGTGGCTGGCACGGTCATGCAGTGGGTTCTTTCTGACAAGTGTGATCAGGAGATCCAATCAACTATTTCCAGCCCAGGACAATTCTGACATTTCTTTTCTACATGCTAGAAAATTACTTGGAACTCTCAAACATTCATTATTTTTTAAGTAGAGGCCCTAATAAAATGAATAAAATGGTAAGTGTTGTGTTTTTTTATATGTCGCACAGTATTTGTAAAGTGATTTTTCAAATGCAATTTGTTTTGGGGAAAAAATACACTTATAACTAAAGTCAAAACTTTGTCCTGGTTCCTCCATGGCAGCATACCTGTGATAAGGCTCCACCTCGGACCCCTCCCCTTAGGACAGTGAATATTATAAAAAGAAAAATGTAAAGCCCCCTCCCTATCAGTCTCCTTTTCTTTTCTTTTTTTCATACTTTAGGGTCAGTGATTAGATGATATGTGTCTTTGCCGCATGTCACGTCTCCCCCCAGTGTAACATGCAGGGGGTCCAGAACTATTAGGGGGGAGGGTGTCTGTGTAACAAACTGTGTAATGTAAAGGGATCCAGAGGTGCGGTGCTATGTAATGTAAAGGGGTCCAGAGGTGCAGAGTGCTTTGTAATGTAAAGGGGCCCAGAGGTGCAGGGTGCTGTGTAATGTAAAGGGGTCTAGGGTGCTGTGTAATGTAAAGGGGCCCAGGGTGCTGTGTAATGTAAAGGGGCCCAGAGGTGCAGGGTGCTGTGTAATGTAAAATGGTCCAGAGATGCGGTGCTGTGTAATGTAAAGGGGCCCAGAGGTGCTGTGTAATGTAAAGGGGCCCAGAGGTGCAGGGTGCTGTGTAATGTAAAGGGGCCCAGAGGTGCAAGGTGCTGTGTAATGTAATAGGGTGCAGAGGTGCGGTGCTATGTAATGTAAAGGGGTCCAGGGTGCTGTGTAATGTAAAGTGGTCCAGAGGTGCAGGGTGCTGTGTAATGTAAAGGGGGTGCAGGGTGCTGTGTAATGTAAAGGGGCCCAGAGGTGCAGGGTGCTGTGTAATGTAAAAGGGTCAAGAGGTGCAGTGCTATGTATTGCAAAGGGGTCCAGAGGTGCAGGGTGCTGTGTAATGTAAAGGGGTCCAAATGTACAAGGTGCCGGAACCCCACATCCCATCATTAACCGCCACCGGCTGCCCATGCAGGCCTTGATCATGCCCCTTTATGCAAATCTCAGAGCCAAAGTCACAGTCAATGACCACCTATCGAATGCCTTTGACATCCATAATGGCACCAGACAAGTCTGCTCATTGTCCACGTTGCTTTATAGCCTTACCCTAGAACCTGGGGCTATTCAGCTGTTGCAGAACTACAGGTCCCCTCATGGCATGCCTCTGGGAGTAATTGTAACTGCCAGCCTTGCAATGCCTCATGGGAAATGTAGTTCCACAACAGCTGGAGGTCCCATGTTGCCTACCCCCTGCCCTA
Organism: Rana kukunoris; assembly: GCA_029574335.1. Taxonomy (NCBI): domain Eukaryota; kingdom Metazoa; phylum Chordata; class Amphibia; order Anura; family Ranidae; genus Rana; species Rana kukunoris. The sequence goes on from CM056054.1 coordinate 20,062,795, forward strand.
GAACCTATGCTACGTTGTATCCGGACAAATCCTGATATTAAAGGCGTGCTGGTGAGGAACGAGTTCATGGTTGCAGCTTTTTGCCAATAATGTTCTTCTGTTCCTTTCTTCATCTCCGACGTCCTTGACAAACTTTATGTAGGACTTTGGGGACTTCAACCTCCTCGCTAACCTTAAAACCAACTACTCCGAATATTTTGGCCTTAATGTCTCTCTTCCATCTGGTCACATCAGGTTAACTTTCCCTTCCATTAGAAAGTGGACACTATTAAGCCCCGTACACACGGTTGGACCTTTGTCCAAGCAAAATCACATCGGAATTCCACCAGAGTAAAAGAGAACATCTAAACTTTGACGGAATTCCTCGGAAATAATCCGATGGGGCACACACACACACGGTCGAAATTTCCGATGGAAAAAGTCAGGTGTGCATCTATTATAAAGAAGAGGGTCCTTCCACACCTCCTTTATAAACTCAAAACTTTGCATATTCTGTCACCTTCTTTAATTCTTAGAAGGCAACGTGTTGGGCTTTATTGTGGAATAACAAATCAGTGTGGATTAGTTGGGCGAAGCTGGTGCTGCCCAAGTCTAAAAAGCAGTATTGGCCTACCAGATCTACAGCGATATTACTGGGCTTCACAACTGACCCAAGTGGTGAAATGGAAGGTACACGCTCGCTGCAAAGGGTGTGCTGGCTTGGAACATTTGCTTTTAGGGCTTGACGTGAGCTTGGCACCCTGGTACCCCAAAAAAGGGGCCACTCTATACAGCTTTGACAGAGCTTATGACTCTTAAACCCTGTACACACGGCCCGGATTCTCGTCAGGAAAAAAAAGTTTTTCCTGACGAGATTCCTGGCAAGAATCTCTTGCCGGCTGAGTGGCACAAACGCAGTAACGTCAGCGACTACGAGGAGCATGTGCCCGTCGCATTAAATGCCGTCGCCGCCATCTTGCTTCACCCTACCTATGCCTTGGAAGCTACCGCGCATGTGTCAAAGTCATTCCGAGCATGTGCGGGTTTCCATGGAGAGGTAAGTATACAGACGCTCAGGTTTCTCGGCAAGAAAACACTGCCGAGAATCTCACAACGAGAAATAAGAGAGCAGGTTCTCTATTTTTTTCGTCTAGATTCTGGGCAGATTTCTTGATGAGAAACCTTGAAGCCTCGTACACACGCTCGGTTTACTCGGCAAGAAAGCTTTGCCAGCAGTTTTCTTGTTGGTTCTTGCCGAGAAAACCGAGCGTGTGTACGACTACGAGGCTTCACGCAGTATCCTCAAAACCTTGCCCTATCGTAGGTAATCTGGACTTCTCTCCCGGACTACCCAATGCCTACCTGCTGCTGAATGGCCTTACACAGGAGGTGTTGGCCAAACAATTGCTTTCGGAGGCTGGCATAGAGCTCGGGAGTTTTCCCAACATTGCTTTCTTTCCTTTCTGGCCCCATCTCCAGCCAAAACATTTCTTAGCCGATTCGACTCGTAGGGAACACTTTATTAGGACACGTAGCTGCTGTAATCTCTGTGCTCATGGAATACACCTCATGCCGCATACACACGACCGTTTTTCGGGTTCTAAATTATTAATGGTCTAGAAAAAAAAAAAAGACGTTTTTTTTTTCAACCGGATCAATAAAACGGCCTTGCCTACACAAAGCGCGGTGACGTACAACACGTACGACGGCACTATAAAGGGGAAGTCCCATGCGGAAGGCGCCACCATTGGGGCTGCTTTTGCCGATTCGCGCTTTTCTGTCTGTTACAGCGTGATGAATGTGCTTCTAGATTGTAAGCTCTAACGATCAGGGCCCTCTGATCCCTCCTGTATTGAATTGTATTGTAACTGTACTGTCTTCCCTGATGTTGTAAAGCGCTGCGCAAACTGTTGGCGCTATATAAATCCTGTATAATAATAATACTCTCCATTACGAACGCTAGTTTTACCAGGACGAGCGCTCCCGTCTCATAACTTGCTTCTGAGCATGCACGTTTTTTTTCACGTCGTTAAAGCCTACACACGACCATTTTTTACGACGTTAAAAACGACGTGAAAAATTAGAGCATGTTCAAAATTTTTAATGGACATTTTTTACATCGTGAAAAATGCTCTGGAGCCCACACACGATCGTTTTTATTGACATTAAAAAAAAAAACTTATTTTTTTTTCCACCCAAAAAATGGTCGTGTGTACGCAGAATTAGCCATGTAATCCGGACACTGAATTCCTCTCTTTTTTGATCCTCCTGCTAGCCTGACCCCGCCCCTTCAGTTTCTGACCTGGTGGTGCATTTCTCGACATGTTTGGTGGTCCCGGCCGGTACTCCAGCTTTTCTGGCGCAAGGTCCATGACACGATGACTGTGGTTTCCTCACTCCCCTTGGAGTTTACACCTGCGCAATACACCAGGCTAGCAGGAGGCTCACAGTGTGCAGTGCAATCAGAGTGCGCCATTTCAGTCCAGGAGAGGAACCTGTACAACTGTGCAAGACTGAAGGGAAGGCTGGAGGTCGGCTTTAATGGGAACACACTCCATGCATACAAGGTACAGGGGTGAAGGGCCCTTTATAATGGATCCATGTTACAGGACAACACAACAAAAGACTCTATACAATACTTTCAATTCTTTATTCTTTGGTTGAATTTAAAAAGACTAAATTGCAAAGTTTCAAGTAAAAAAAAAAAAAAAACATCATAGAACTTTCTTTATGTATTACTCCCAAAGCGCTCATCAAAGGTCTATGGTTCCGAGTTGAATAAGATACAATCCACACCCATTGCAACCAGATTTTATTATTCCGAGTACATTTTACAGTAGAACTGAAGGCAAAACTTATTTTTTTCCCCATTTAGTATAACGTTTTTTTGTCATCCGTGTCCCACTGGGGAGACTTCCCTTCACTTCCTGTTCTATGGAAAAATAGGAAGCAAGAGGAAGTTCCTCCAAAGTAAGGGAATCCCTGGTTGTCACCAAAACCAGCAGGGGTCCCCAGGGGCAGACTGACCATTGAAGCACTTGGGGGCCCCATCAGGGTTGCCAGGCTCAGTAAAACCAGGGACAGTATGAAAAAATATGTGTTTTTTACATCTGTCCCGGATATGTCCGAAAACCGACATGCTTTTGATGGGAAAATCCCGAGATTTTAGCTGCATTGCCTCCTGGCGTGGTGGCCATCTGTAAGCCCAGAAAGAAAAAAAGGGGAAAGAGGGCACCAGGGGGGGTTCAACCCCCTGGCGCCCTCTTTCCTTTTTTTCTTTCTATATATCCTGGAGTCTGGGCTTTTGTCTCCCCCATCTGTGAAGGCCTGCCTTGGGACAACAACCAGGACCATCAGCTTTAAACAGAACCAGCATTCTCTCCTCCATGTTTCCACCTTTCATCTACAGGTCCTTTTTATCCTCACATATATAATTTTTTTAATATTTTGTCTCTATGAAGGACTTCCTTAAAAAATAGCAGACTTTTTAACTGCTACATACTGCTGATTGTTTTTGCGCCACTATCTGTATCTTTTGTATCTGTAAGCCCAGGGGCCCCATAATCTTCTATTGCTCGGGGGCCCCATGAGTTGTCAGTCCGCCCCTGGAGGTCCCCAACCCCCGGACCAGTTCTTAGCATGTTGGGGGTTGGCAATAGGCATTGAGGACCAGCACATCTTGCACCGCCATCCTTTAACCACCAGAGGGCACCTGCTTCTCTTCTCCTATCCCACTCTGTGGTCTCGAAGGAGGAGAAGCTGGAGGGCTGGGCGAAGGACTGGATCTCATAGAGCACCGGCGGGACCCAAGCTGCACCTCTACCCCCCCCCCCCCCAATAAGCTGCACCTCCACCCCCAACACTTCACCCCCTGGGATTACAAGCTGCAGCCCCAACTTTTTCCTGTTATGGTGACAACCCAAAATTTGTGATTTTCTTTCACATTCACTGATAAGTCACCAGAACAAAATAGAATGATTTCCCAAATGGCAATAAAACACCCAACAAGGGTTCTAACCCCTCACCACTCTATCCAAAAATAAAATAAAGTTTTGCCTTTAGTTATACTTTAAATGTAAATTTTCCGACTGGTCGCTACCGGTCCCTGGACTTCAACATTTCAATGAGGAAATTCTGAATCAAACAAAATTTAGAAAGGCTGCTCCAGCCAATGAGATTTCAGCGATTGGTAGTTTGGGCTCCAAGGTCTGCACACCTACTGTGCCCATACAGTGGAGCCTGGGTGCCGGGTTCACACTATTGGATGTGGGTTCTCCACATCCAATTCTTATATCAGGAAATTGTGACCGACTCTCTGTAGATTCGGTTCACACATCTCCGCGGTTTGAATTGCACACGAGTCCTGTGCGTCTTTTGGTCCATTTCAGGTCCGAATACAGCCCAAAATTCAGGCTGAACTGGGACCCAATACGGTGAATGGAGACACACTGGACTCCTGCTGTGAGCCGCTCCATGCTCTAGTGTCCACCCAGCCTTAAAGTGTATCTAAGACCAGGAACAAAACTAACATATTGCAGCTTCCCAGGCTATAGATTTGGTGGCTGCATTTGTTTTCTTTTTTTCCGACCAAGAACATTTTCAGGAAATGCAGAACGCCTGTTGATCCTGCCTGAAATGTAGTGTTCTTGTCATATCCTATGAGCTTAAAGTAGTTGTAAACCTCAGACATGAAATATGAACAAAGTAGATCCCTCTATAGTGTGTACTTGTCTCAATCCAGAGCACTAAGTGACATTTCTGTCTGCTGTCGGCGCTCCGTGGGCTTATGCGAGTTTACATTGCAGAAAACAAGGGAGCTCACATGAAAATGGCTACAAGCTCCAGCAATCCCTGCCTGGCCGCTCCCACCTTCCATCCATTGCTAATGGCTCACTGCTGTGGATGGGAGGCCTCACTAAAAAGTGAGAGGGGGAGGGGCTTTTCAGCAGAGTAGCTTGGTGTTTAAGAAAAGTAAACCCCCCCCCCCCCCCCCGATGAGGACCCCTGAAAGCACCTACTCTGCAAAGGTAGCACCAGTTTTACATCTTCAGCATTGCCCCAAATTGGCTTTCAAGAAGCAACTCCGGTGTCATTAGAATACAGGAGGATTGAAAACGAGGAGCTGCTGAACCCCAAAAACATAACAGTTTTCTCACTTCCCTGCAATCTAGAACAGCTCTTGACATAATCCAAAGCTAAAATACGCCAAGGGGCTCTTGCACGTGGATGCCACTTTTTTTTTTTTTAGGTATTTAGGCTTTTTTGTTTTTAAGAGGAGGTCAGGCCTGGGTAAAAAAAAAAATCAGAAAATTTAAGTCAGCAGCTACAAATACTGTAGCTGGTGACTTTTTATATTAGGGGCACTTACCTGTCCGGGGAGCCCACAATGTCCGCATCTCAGCCGATCTTCAGATCGACTCTGGGTGCTGCCACCACTATTCCTGGTAAAGGAACCAAGCAGTGAAGACTTTCGGCTTCACTTTTGGTTCCCCACTGCGCATGTGCAAAGCGCAATGCGCTTTCTAATTGGCTCGTTGGGGGTGGAAGGAGGTGGACCAAAAACTTCCAGGAGGTCGGGCCTCGGCTCGTCTCCAAAAGTAGGGAAGGTGACAGGTCCCTTGTTCCCCCCCTGAAAGGTGCCAAATGTTACACCGGAGGGGGGAGAAGCATATAAGCGAAAGTTCCACTTTTAAACTGACCTCATTTGGAGACCGAAGTTCATCCCTTTGATCTCTAAAAGAACAGAAGATACAAATGTTTATTTTTCCTCTCTCTTTCAGCTCTGAGCAATGTTGTTGATAAACATTTTTGACAGCTGTGAGCAGAGAACAGCACTTGTTACATGAATCACAGAAATGCTGGATTAAGATCGTGATTGGGGGTTAAAGTGAGGTTGCGATTTTTTTAAAGGAGTTGTAAAGACAAAAATTTTTTTCACCTTAATGCAATCTATGCAAAAATTCAATGAAAAAACATTGGATGCTGCCGATACTTACATGACCCCTCGAAAGTCCCGAGATCCTCTTTGGCGCTCAGCCTGGCCGCTGATTGGCTAGAGCGAATGGATTGAGAGTACTGCAGCCATTGGCTGGCGCTGCTGTCAATCACATCCAGTGACGTGGCGCGCCGAGGGGCGGGGCTGAGTGATACAGTGAGCGGCTATGGCCGCTTTCTGTATCACGGGAGCTCACCCGCAATTACTCGCCACCATGCAAGCTCTCTCGCATGACTGTTGAGCAATTGCGGGGAGGACCAGAGACAGCCGCCGAGGGACCCCAGAAGACGAGGATCGGAGCCACTCTGTGCAAAACGAACTGCACAGTGGAGGTAAGTATAACATGTTTGTTATTTTAAAGCAAAAAAAAAATAATTCCTTTACTAACCCTGTACCGATGAATCGTGCAGCTCTAGCATACGTGACTAAAAATTATTTTAGCTTTTCTTGGGTTGCGTCTTACGCAAATATATGTGCGTATTTGTGCATAAGTGCTAGGGTCGCCTGGTCAAATCCCAACCATGGCACTACCTGCCTGGCGTTTGCGCATTCTCCCTGTGCGGGTTTCCTCCGGGTACTCCGGTTTCCTCCCACACTCTGGTAGGTTAATTGGATCCTGACAAAATTGGCCCTAATATATGTATGAATGCAAGTTAAGGATCTTAGATTGTAAGCTCCTTTTCGGGTAGGGACTGATGTGAATGTACAATGTATATGTAAAGTGTAAATTGACGGCGCTATAGAAGTACCTAAAATGAATAAAAAATATCAATGTGTAAAATAGTGTCCAGCAACGATTTTAGCTTTTCATTTTTTACTGATCTATAGGCAGCGCACGTTTACTGTGTGTACAGGTCCATTAAAAACAACGGGGTGCTTTTAGGTCAGTAAATAAAATAAAAAACTTAAATGCCCAAAACAGCTGCGGTATCCGTGTGCAAGAGGCCTCATCGTGTCAGTGCTCACCCTCCTGACAGCTCAGCTTCTGCAGGAGCAGGACAGGGACAGCTCCCACGGCATCATGGGACCTTTATATGAATGCGGGTTCAGCCATGAAATGAGCGTCCATTAAAAAGCCAAGATTCAAATCTGCACTCCTGGAGTCGAGGGCTTTTTCTTTACATCTAAATAAAAATAATATCCTTATAAGAAATGTCAACAGTTCTCAGTTCTATAAATCTTCTCAAACGACCCGCCACCCGGCCCGAGCGTCTCCTGCATCTTATTGCATCGTTTCTGGATTTAAAAAAAATAAGATTATTGCTTCGCCCCTCCAATAATTTGGATCATCTGGATTTTGCGCATGCATATCAGATTGGATTTCTGCACATTCAGTGGTCACTGAATCTAATCATCTAATTAAGGCATCAAGACATGCAGCCAAAAAGCTATTTTTTTACTTTCTTAAAGCTGAACTCCAGGCCGGTGTAAAAACCCACCAAGGAATGTGGTTATATTATTCAATAAAATAAATGAAACTAGCAGAAGTACTGGAATCTGTCTTTATAATAATATCTCCTTGTAATACGCTGACTCTCTGACTGGCGAGGTAGGGATGGCACTTGGTGCCAATCAGCTGATCAGTATGACAAGCCACATGTTCAAATTTCCTTTCCTTGGTTCCTTCAGTACACAAAACACTTTTCCCCCACCAGTGGCGGAACTATCAGGGTCGCAGCAGTCACACTTGTATCCGGGCCCTGGAGTTCCGCCACTCTGGGGGGGCTGCCAGTTTTGCCACTGTGAGGGGCCTGCCCGCCGCCCGTTCAGCCACAGGAAGGTCATCTGGTGTTGGCAACATGTCTCGAGAGTAAAGGGTCTCAGGCTCGGAGTGGGGGGGTCCCTTTATGTTTTTTTGCACCAGGCCCTGCAGGTTGCACACATGTGCAGGGGGGCATAGCCATGGGCTGGCATGGGGGAGGGGAGAGATTTGTGTATTGAGGGGACTAAGGAGGAGTGTTGATTGGATATTTAAATTAAAGATTGGACATGTACTTTAAAAAGGAAGAGAAAGCTGGGAAATGGCCTCATCCATATCCTTCTGTTCCTTACACTACCCAATCACAAGTGTAAAGCGGCGTGTTGGTGAAATGCTGGACCTGTTGATAGGTGCAGATTAGCTTAAAGTGTTTGTAACCCTCAGGACATGAAATATGAACAAAGCCTATCCGTTTATAGTGTGTACTTGTCTCAACCCAGAGCACCAAGTGTAATTTCTGTCTGACGCTTCATTTCTCTGCCATCAGCATGATTCACTTCTGACAAGTTTCCCTGACACCAAAAGAAAAATGGTGACAGGGTAAGGAGCGCCAGAAAATGTACAGCCTCAGCTCTGTTCCTGTGTGAAGGGAGGGGGGGGGGGTGTGTCCCAGCAATGCTGTCTGGATTGGCTGGCTTAAAAGAAGTCCAACCTGAGCTCGTTTGGCTGGGCTTCTTCTCTGGTGCAATTAGTTTTGCTCTCCTGTGACCCGTTTTCAGCAGAGAACAGACAGATGTGCGCCCTCTGCTGATGTCACAGAAATCAGTCCAGGCACCGCGTCATCCCAACAATGGAAGTCAGGATTCACAAGGTGGCTGGACTGATATTCCTTTCAGGAAACTGCAGAGAGCCTGAGACGGCTGCTCCCCGCCCCTCCACAGCTCAGCGCTCGAGTGAGCGTAGAGGAGCAGAGCGGAGAGATGCTGATTGACAATTAGCATTGCTCCGCTCTGGGAACTGTGAGAAATGAGCCATCAGCGATGTTTGATCGCTCGGTTCTCAGCGTAGAGGCGCCTGGGACAGATTCAGCATCCAGGGCTGATCAAAGGGTCACAGACACCTGGGTGCAGAAATATTTCTGGCGCCCCCACATGGGTGTGGTCATCGTACCAACTCCTCCCCTTTACAAATGTTTCTATGGCAACAATATAAACACAGAGATGCTCCCCTAACATGGACAGGGAGAACACGTCAGGCATGGCCTGACCCCCCCCCCCCCCCAGTGACGTCACTGCACGGCTTGTCTTTCTCCACACAGAGACAGCCGCTGGTTCGCTCTCCTCCTCTGAGAGGAGGAGGGAGGGGGACGGGCTTGGGCAGGAAACACCGTGGCGGCATCGGTGACCAGCAAGGAGACCCACCTCTAGACACGGGCAAGGAGAGGAGGAGGAGGGAGGGGAGCACTCTGGCGCTTCAGTGCCCCCACCTCTGTGGCGCCTGGGTGCACTGCACCCCATGCACCTGCCTAGGATCAGCCCTGGCAGAATCCACCTAAGTAAGTATGATGGAGGGGAAAAAACCCAAAACCCATACTTCTCTTTTAATCTCAAGGATTTGCTGGACAGAATCCTTTGGAAGGAAAACCAGCTCCCATTCAATGTTTCAATGGTGGATTTAACAGTCCCTGGAATTCAGCTTTAGGTCCTTAAAATATTAAAATTGCATGAAAAGTACAAGAAAGACGTAATGCAAAAAAAAATAAAAAATTACTAATGTAAAAAATAAATAAGAGTGTTCTGTATGGAGGTGTGTGCGATTCACGGAAGGTTCTCCAGCACCGATCTCCATAAACCAGAGAAGAACGTTCCCAGTTGATCTGGAAAATCAGAACTTTGCAGTCTCTATTCCCTCACAGAGGTTAAGAAT
>CM056054.1:20077393-20122081 GCA_029574335.1 Rana kukunoris
TGTCTGCAGGGTCCTGGGGAGAGCAGATATAGTGTCTGCAGGGTCCTGGGGAGAGCAGATATAGTGTCTGCAGGGTCCTGGGGAGAGCAGATATAGTGTCTGCAGGGTCCTGGGGAGAGCAGATATAGTGAATGCAGAGTCCTGGGGAGAGCAGATATAGTGAATGCAGAGTCCTGGGGAGAGCAGATATAGTGAATGCAGAGTCCTGGGGAGAGCAGACATAGTGACTGTGGGGTCCTGGGGAGACCAGATATAGTGAATGCAGGGTCCTGGGGAGAGCAGATATAGTGAATGCAGAGTCCTGGGGAGAGCAGATGTAGTGACTGTGGGGTCCTGGGGAGACCAGATATAGTGAATGCAGGCTCCTGGGTATAGTAACACCAAGCATTAAAAAAAAAAAAAAAAATGTATTGATGGCTACAGAGCTTTTTTTTTTAGATCTTCCAGAGGGGTACAGCTTGAATAAAACAATAGAAATTATTATGACTATACAAAAAGTAGATAAGGGGCAGAAAGAGGCAAATGACATACCGTAGAGAAAAACATGGTGTAGAGGTAGACCGCGGCCTCCACAAAATACAGGTGGTAAATGGCGACCGCAATAGTGGGAATAAAGATCAGATTACTGAGAGTCAGCAGCATTGTGGCGGTCAACTGTTGTGCCACGGACAGCGCATTCCGATCATCTGTACAACTCCAGCCACCCCAGCCTGGAAAAAAAAAAAAAAAAAAAAAAAGGAAATAATAATAATATAGGAGGAAAAACGATTTTTTTATAACACTTGAGGAGTTATCACCATCTTATTCCAATGCTCTTACATACCACATAGGAGACTACAATTTACAGTTTAATAGGAAGCTGGGAGGTGGGAGATCCTCATTGTTAGAACCTATTATGGGACAGTGAAGACCGGGGTATGAGACCCTCATAGTTGGATCTATTATCTATAATTGAACAGGAGGTACGAGATTCTCCTAACCTGAGCCTATTATCTAACAGTGACCAGGAGGTATGAGATCGTTCTCATTGGAATTATCTATTAGTAAACAGAAGGAACGAGACCCTCCTAGTTAGAGGTCATCAGAGGAAAACTGACCATTCAGGCACTGCCCGAGGGTCCCATCAGGGTTGCCAGCCTCAGTAAAACCAGGGACAGTGTGTAAAAATCTGTGTTTTTACAAAAATCCCAGTACCTTTTCAGTGTGTGCATGTTGTATGTATACTGTGTGTGTATATGTTGTATGTATACTGTGTGTGTATATGTTGTATGTATACTGTGTGCGTGTGTGTATATGTTGTATGTATACGGTGTGTGTATGTTGTATGTATACTATATGTGTGTGAATATGTTGTATGTATACTATGTGTGTGTGTATATGTTGTATGTATACTGTGTGTGTGTGTATATGTTGTATGTATACTGTGTGTGTGTATATGTGTTGTATGTATACTGTGTGTGTATGTTGTATGTATACTATATGTGTGTGTATATGTTGTATGTATACTGTGTGTGTGTGTATATGTTGTATGTATACTGTGTGTGTATGTTGTATGTATACTGTGTGTGTGTGTGTATATATATGTTGTGTGTATATGTTGTATGTATACTATGTGTGTGTGTATATAGGTTGTATGTATACTGTGTGTGTGTATATATGTTGTATGTATACTGTGTGTGTGTGTATATATGTTGTATGTATAGTGTGTGTGTGTGTATATATGTTGTATGTATACTGTGTGTGTGTGTATATATGTTGTATGTATACTGTGTGTGTGTGTGTGTGTGTGTGTGTATATGTTGTATGTATATGTTTTTGTGTGTGTATGTTGTGTGTCTCTGCGTGGCCCCATTATCTATTGCCGGGGGGCCCCATAATCTCCTATTGCCCGGGGGGCCCATAATCTCCTATTGCCCGGGGGGCCCATAATCTCCTATTGCCCGGGGGCCCCATAATCTCCTATTGCCCGGGGGGCCCATAATCTCCTATTGCCCGGGGGGCCCATAATCTCCTATTGCCCGGGGGCCCCATAATCTCCTATTGCCCGGGGGCCCCATAATCTCCTATTGCCTGGGGGCCACATGAGTTGTCAGTCTGCCCCTGGAGGTTATATCCTTCTGTACAATTTTGGATAATAAGATCCAACTAGTAGGATGTCATACCTTCTGTTTACTATTAGAACGTTCCAATGAGCAGGGTCTTATAACTTTGTGTTCACGGTTATAATCTAGACTCTACTTAGAAGGATCTCATATCCTCCTGTTCAGTGTTCCATAATAAGATCTAAAGTGGAGTCTATACTCTGTACCCTCGTACACACGAGAGGTTTTCCCATCGGGAAAACTGCCATGAGAGCTTTTGGTCGGGAATCCTGGCCGTGTGTATGCGCCATCACAGTTTTCCTGACTGCAGAAAAAAAGGAGAACCAGCTCTCTTTTTTTCCCGCTGGTCTTTTTCCTATGCGATGGAGGGAGCATACACACGAATGGGATTCCTGACCAAAGCTCCATCACAGTTTTCCTGTCGGGAAAACCTCTTGTGTGTAGAAAAAAAACAAAAAACAAAAAAAAACGTACCGAGCAGGTTGAACTACGAAGACTATGAAGAGATATCCCAAGAGTGGAATGCTGCATATAGTGGATGAAATTTGAAATACAGTGGAACCTTGGATTACGAACATAATCCGTTCCAGGAGAAAGCTTGTAATCCAAAGCACTTGCATATCAAAGCGAGCTTCCCCATAGAAGTCAATAGAAACAAAGATAATTTATTCCGCATTGACTTCTATGGCATGCAATACCGCATGTGGCCAGAGGTGGGGGGGGGCAGCACTAGAGAGCCTTGGAAACAGCCGCAAAGGCAAAGGCACCAGAGAGCCTCTGGGACAGCTCGGCTGAAGCCGGAAAACCTTGGAAAGGCACGGGAACGGACTATTTGCAAGTTTTTCTGCTCGGCTCTGCCGCCCCCGCAACCTCTGGCCAAATGCGGTACTGCACGCCCCATTAGCTTGAATCCTGCTCAAAAATCGAGTCAGACTTTTTTTTTTTAAAGTTGCTAGTTAGTAGACATGTGCATTTATTTTCGTCCAAAAATCATTTTTTTTCATTATCGTTTTAACAAACGATAACGAAAGCGCAAGAAACGAAAATCGAAAGATCCGACATAAAAAAGGCTTTATTTTTGTTTTTGTTGCGGTAAAAATTCGATAGAGAGATTCGACATTATAGGGAAAAGATTCAACATTATAGGGAAAAGATTCGACATTATAGGGAAAAGATTCGACATTATAGGGAAAAGATTCGACACTATAGGGAAAAGATTCGACACTATAGGGAAAAGATTCGACACTATAGGGAAAAGATTCGACACTATAGGGAAAAGATTCGACAATATAGGGAAAAGATTCGACACTATAGGGAAAAGATTCGACACTATAGGGAAAAGATTCGACACTATAGGGAAAAGATTCGACACTATAGGGAAAAGATTTGACATTATAGAGAAAAGATTTGACACTATAGAAATAATAGATTCGACACTATAGAAATAATAGATTCGACATTACAGAGAAAAGATTTCGATCTATGAGAAAATAGATTCAACATTTGTACTAATCATACAACATTAGAATTCTTGTAGGCGGAATATTCTTTTGACCATTCGACAGAAACCAAGTATTATTGGATTTTCGAACGGAAGCTATTCCCCAACGAAAAACGAAATGAATAAAAACGATTTTCGGGAGGAACTAATTAAATTTATTTTCCAAACGAAAAAACGAAACAAAATATTCCAGTCTGCACATGTCTGTCTACTAGTTAGTCAAAATGCTCGTTAACCTCGTAAACCAAAGTTCCACTGTAACTGGAATTCATGGTAGGCATTGTAATTGGCTACCCAAAACAGTTCTGGATTCAGGAAGCCTACGAAGTTTAGGAGTTCTGGACCAAAGGTGCAGCACAGGAGAAGTCCTGCATTCAAGGACAGGAGGCGGTAACAAAGAAAGATGTCGATAACCTGAGATCTCATTCATAAATGCTTCCATACCACTCACTCTACTTACCAGCTTTGCAGCTGCAGGCGGCAAACAGATACCCGTTCCTCCGCAGCAGGCGGCACTCGCCGTATTGGCCGCAATCGTCCAGGCAGGGGCTGAGGTAGGCAGACACGATCACTGTCGCCACCTGCTGCTGGCAGGCACTGAAAAAAAATTAAGATTCCATTATTAATGTCCTATGAAAAACACAACCCTTTAGTAGGGGATTTCAAATTGGTTTGCGGGAGTAGACTACATTGCGTTATTAACCACTTCCCATCCAGGCCAATTTTTTACTCAGAACCCCCAAACATACATACACACACACACACACACACACACATACATATACATATATATATGTGTGTTTTTAGCAGAGACCCTAGGGAATAAAATGGCCGTCGTTGCAACTTATGCAGCTAAGACCGAGATGCAGGTGTCCCAAAACTTTTGGTAAAACATAAAGTAATACGTTTAACAAAAAGCAGAGTTTCCCTTTAAATCAGCGGCTAGGCCTCGCATATATAAATGACATGTTTACATTTCATTAAGGAATTGGCACGCAGATCGGCTTTTAATCTCATCAGTTGGGAAGTGTCCAAAATTTCAACCATCAGGGGAGTTTAGTTCCAGCCGTCAGCAGGCAGGCAGGCAAACACGGGAGCACAATGCCGCACCACGTTCTAATATTGACACGATGGAAAATGATGTTTGCTCAGGGACAATGTACATCTCCAGGTGTCACCGATCAGCAGGAAGGATTGAAGATCTCATAATGGATGGTCTCTTTCTGTACTGGGCACGTTGCAGCTTCACCATTTCATTCTCGCCTATGTTCCAGTTTCAGCCGGTGCCATGATCTCGGGTGCTGGAAGGAGAGTGATGCTCCACTTGTCTCTTCAGAATTCCCCAGAGGTGTTCCCCCGATTGGGTTCAGATCAGGAGACATACTTGGCCACTGAATCACCTTTACCATGTTCTTCTTCAGAGAAGCATCAGTGGCCTTAGAGGTGAGTTTCGGATCATTGTCATGTTGGAAAAGAGCATGACGAGCAAGGGCACGGAGTGATGGTAGCATCTTCTCTTTCAATATAGAGCATCTGTGGATTATTGATACCATCAAAGAAATGCAGCACTCATGCAGCCCCACAGAAGGACACGGCCACCACCATGTTTCACAGTAGGCACCATGCATTTTTCTTTGTACTCCTCCCCATTGTGACGTCATACAGTTTTTAAGCCATCAGTTCCAAAAACATTTATCTTGGTCTCATCACTCCAGAGTCCTAGTAGTCTTCGTCTTTTTCAGCATGGGCCCTGGAAAACTCTAGGTGGGTTTTTTTGTGCAAGGGCTTTAGGAGAGGCTTCCTTCATGGACGACACCCATATATGGCATTCCTACCATCCTCTGCAGTGTATACCATATTGTGTCACGGAAAACAATCACCCCAGTTTGGTTTTCTACTATTTTAGAGAACTGCAGTGAACTTGCATGGTGAATTTCTTCAATCCTTCTCATTAGAAGACGCTCCTGACGAGGTTTTTACGTCCGTGGACGGCCTGGACGTCTCTGCGAGATGGTGGTAGTTCCATCTTTGTTACATTTTTTTTTATAACTTTTGCTACAGAATTCTGACAGATAAGTAAAGCTTTGCTGATCTTCTTGTAGCCTTCATCTTTCTTGTGTAAAGAAATGATTTTCTTTCTCAGGTCTTGTGACGTTTCTCTTCCAGGTGGTGCCATTGCTGACAGCATAAAATGGGAGGGGCTTTCTTTGTTAAGTAACGCTCTTTTATAATCAACTGTCTGCTGGACACCCGTTTAATGAATAATTAGACTGTTGAATTAGACAATCAATTAGACAATTAACAAGAATGAATTCTTGTTAATTGGGATTTTATTGTTTAAAATTTAGCTTTGCTCCCAAGACTGGGTTCACACTGGTACAACGCGACAGTTGCACTACTTTGGATCGGACTTTGCCATCCGACTTTAATGAACAGGAATCAAACTTTGATTCCCGACAATACCAGGCACTGTGTCTGGTATGAATCTTGAGGAGAAACTCTACGCCAAAAAAATAAAATAATAATAATAAAAAAATGGCATGGAATCCCCCTCTAAGAGCATACCAGGCCCTTCGATCTGGAATGGATTTTAGGGGAACCCACTATGCGTAAAAATTGGCGTGGGGTCCCCCCCCCCAAAGTCCATACACTTACCCTTATCTGAGCACCCAGCCCGGACGGTCAGGAAAGGGGGGACACTTTTTCCCCCCAGGTGAATGGGTAGGGGTACAATGTACCCCATACTCATACACATAGGGCGAAGGGATGGGATCTGGGGGCCCCCTTATTAAAAGGGGGCTCCCAGATGCCAATAAGCCCCCCCCCGCCTTCAGACCCAGGCAACAAACAGCCAGGGTTGTTGGGAAGAGGCCCTTGTCCTCGTCAACATGGGGACAGGGTGCTTTGGGGTGGGGGGGCCGCAGGGCGCTCCCCTGCCCCAAAGCACCCCCCCCCCCATGTTAAGGGCATGCGGCCTGGTATGGTTCAGGAGGAGGGACTCACTATACCAATATATAGATATCTTATTCTCTCTATCCATCCATAGATAGATATATATATCTCTATCAATATATGTATAGTGTGTGTATAATTATATATATATATAAATAAATAAATGAGTACACCCCAACAGATTTGTCCGAAAAACACATATATATAATATATATATATATATATATATATATATATATATATATATATGTTTTTCGGACAAATCTGTTGGGGTGTACTCATTTATGCTGAGCACTGCACATAGTTACATTGGTCCAAGCTGGATGTATTAAATATCCATACTTGGGATTCCTCCAAGTTAAATGTCTGCCAAGTGTTTTACCTGTCATTGTCCCGACACAGGACTTGCATGGAGAGGTACCACCTGCCGGTCTCGGGGTACGGTATATTGTAGGTCCCCCCGTAGGCAGCTGCATTCAATCTGTAGGAATAGCCCTGAGAGAAAGCTGCAGAAGAGAAAAGGGAAAAATGGTGAGAAATGTGCAAGATCAGCATAAAGATAGAAAACGCGCTCCAAATACAAACGCAAATGGAATGTCAAGTCATATAAAGTTTCTTTCATAAATAAATAACGCGCACACTCCCAACTGGATGGTCCTGAACTGGCAATCCTACGGTTCTGTTCCGAGAATGTGCACGTGGGAGCGGACACAGGGGGGACACTCTTCTCTACTGACGCCTGATCGGAGGCCGCGGGGTAGTGGGCGGAAGGCGAGGTATGTGCAGATGGGGATGGAAGTCATTAGATGTAAACCCAAAAATCTCATAGCTGCTTTAACGAGTTCTCAGTCCAAAAAAAAAAAATCTATAAAAATCCGCAACTTTCATAAATACAATACTGGGTGATATATATGAGAGATTTTTTTATTAAAATATATATATATATATAAAAAAAAAATCTATCTAATATATATCTATCTATCTATCTATCTAAAAAAATCCTATATATGTTTTATATATAATTAATATATATATATATACACATAGATTTATTTTTAAATATATATATATATATATATACATACACACACACACACACACACACATACACAAACACATACACACACACACACACACACGCATATACACACACAGATTTTTTTATTAATTATATATATATATATATTTTGCCCAAAAATAAATACGAGGCGTCTTCAAAAAGTTTCCATATAGTTTTATATTTAATAGAGTTAAAAAAGGGGGGAACCTTTTGAAGGACCCTCGTAAATAGGTATATACTGTACATAAAGTTAACAGGACACTGACAAATTTGGCATCAATGACCTCTGGGCACCAAAGAATTAAACCCAAGCTGTTGGGAAAGTATCATGCGAAGGAGGAACAATTGTATCACTTTACTAGTGAGCTTGAAATATAAATCCTCCATGACCACGGTCACCTGATCTAGTATCCCGGGCGGCTTTTATGGCGAATCGGCACACACCTGTCAAGCTTCCCACAATATTTTTTTCAGAAAACAACCAATCTGATCGCACATCAAAGTTCTACCCACAGGCAAAATACCTGATAAATATCACTTGACACATGGGAAGAGGAGTGACGTAGTCTGTCCTACCTGTTGGTCTGGTATATTAGGGCGCCAGTCACGCTCATACATGCTCGGTAAGGTGCATCATGTGCTACATACTTCTACTGGGCCGGACCTGCAATCGTCAGGACATAACTTCTATCAAGCCTGAAGGAACTGATGCTCATGTCTCTGCTGTCTGCAGTTGATGCTTAAAGATAAACTGCAGTCTGCTCAAATAATTTGTAATAAAAAAAATCTTTGCCATTCTGAAGCCTCCCTCCAACCACTTTGCAACCAGGCAGTCCCAGAGTTACGAACGGGTTAGGGACTGTAGGTTTGTTCTTAAAGTGGAGTTTCCATCCCAAAATTTTTTTTTCATTATTGTGCTCATTAGACCTAAAAAAGGAAAAAAAAAATAATATTTTTTTTTTTTTTTTTTTACTCATCCGGAAATGCCCGTTGCTATGTATTTTTTTCAAAATTGTCGCTCTTTTTTGTTTATAGCGCAAAAAATAAAAACCGCACAGGCGATCAAATACCACCAAAAGAAAGCTCTACTTGTGGGGAAAAAAGGACATACATTTTGTTTGGGAGCCACGTCGCACGACCGCGCAATTGTCAGTTAAAGCGACGCAGTGCCGGAAGCTGAAATTTCACCTGGGCAGGAGGGGGGTGTATGTGCCCAGTAAGGAAGTGGTTAAGCTGCCACCACTTTTTATTATTTGAACCTACACTTATTGATATACAGTGGAACCTCAGATTGCGAGTAACGCAGATCATGAGCGTTTCGCAATACGAGAACTGTATTTTTAAAAATCCTAACTCGGTTTGCGAGTGACGTCTTGCGAAACTAGTAGGATTCAGGCCAAAGCGGTGTGCAGTACCGCGTTTGGCCTGAGGTGGGGGCGCCGGAGCCAATCAGCACCGATCGCATACGTTCGGTAATGCTCGGAAAGACACAGAAATGCTCCATTCCCGAGCCTTTTCAAGGATTGCCGAGGTGTCCCCTGACCTTTCTGGCTGTTTCCAAAGCTCTCCAGTGCACCCCACCTCTGGCCGCATGTGGTATTGCATTGAAGTCAATGCGGAACAAATTATTTTCGTTTCCATTGATTTCAATGGGGAAACTCGCTTTGATATGCGAGTACTTTGGATTACGAGCATTCTCCTAGAACGGATTATGCTCGTAATCCGAGGTTCCACTGTACATTTGGTTGATGATGTATATTTTGATAATCGCTTATACGCACATTTAGCATTTTGTATTAATATTTGTCAGTTGAGGTGCTTACAGCTTTGCTTTTTAAGATAATATAATTTGCCACATCTAAAACCCAACCTCACAGTACTAAATAAGAGACAAACACCCTGAAGAGCATCACACTAAGTACACTATAAAAGGCAACAAAGCCTCCATCGGAAGGAGAGATAAACCCAACATCTCCCTTACCTACCCTTTCCGTTTCACTGAATATTTATCATCATATAAAAAGGCGCTCTTAAATTGTAATGGCAGACATGTCACACTAAAAATAAGCACAGCCGAGCAGGTGGAGACATGCATCTCTCCTCTAACAATCCTCTAGGGAAGTGAGATGTTACCTGTTGTGCAATGCTCAGTGGTATTCAGCGTAAGTACAGGAGCAGCCGTGCTCAGGCATGCAACCACAGTGACGTTGGAGCTGCTTTTCCCCGTCTGGAACAAAAAAAAAAAGAACAAGATGTAAATGAGGAGCCCAGCAGTGTTGTCAGTTTCTCTCAACCTCTTTATCATGGAGGAACCTATGAAATAAAATTTCAGGTCTACAGGAAAAATTATTAGGACCTACAGCTTATGGTAATCAGCACCATAATGGTCAATGAGGGAAGGTCTCCCTTACGTTGGTGGTTATTGGAAATCATACTCAGTTACACTTGTGATCAGTGAGGGGAAGGCCTACTACAATGGTGGTGGTCAGGGAGGGGAAGGCCTACTACAATGGTGGTGGTCAGTGAGGGGGAAGGCCTACTACAATGGTGGTTGTGATTGAGGGGGGAAGGCCTACTACAATGGTGGTGGTCAGTGAGGGGGAAGGCCTACTACAATGGTGGTGGTCAGTGAGGGGGAAGGCCTACTACAATGGTGGTGGTCAGTGAGAGGAAGGCCTACTACAATGGTGGTGGTCAGTGAGGGGGAAGGCCTACTACAATGGTGGTGGTCAGTGAGGGGGAAGGCCTACTACAATGGTGGTGGTCAGTGAGGGGGAAGGCCTACTACAATGGTGGTGGTCAGTGAGGGGGAAGGCCTACTACAATGGTGGTGGTCAGGGAGGGGAAGGCCTACTACAATGGTGGTGGTCAGGGAGGGGAAGGCCTACTACAATGGTGGTTGTGAGTGAGGGGGGTAGGCCTACTACAATGGTGGTAATCAGTGAGAGGAAGCCATACTACAATGGTGGTAGTCAGTGAGGGGGAAGCCATACTACAATGGTGGTGGTCAGTGAGGGGGAAGGCCTACTACAATGGTGGTGGTCAGTGAGGGGAAGGCCTACTACAATGGTGGTGGTCAGTGAGGGGAAGGCCTACTACAATGGTGGTAATCAGTGAGAGGAAGGCCTACTACAATGGTGGTGGTCAGTGAGGGGAAGGCCTACAACAATGGTGGTAATCAGTGAGAGGAAGGCCTACTACAATGGTGGTGGTCAGTGAGGGGAAGGCCTACTACAATGGTGGTGGTCAGTGAGGGGGAAGGCCTACTACAATGGTGGTCAGTGAGAGGAAGGCCTACTACAATGGTGGTGGTCAGTGAGGGGAAGGCCTACTACAATGGTGGTGGTCAGTGAGGGGGAAGGCCTACTACAATGGTGGTCAGTGAGAGGAAGGCCTACTACAATGGTGGTGGTCAGTGAGGGGAAG
The DNA here is from genome assembly GCA_029574335.1 of Rana kukunoris. Lineage (NCBI taxonomy): Eukaryota > Metazoa > Chordata > Amphibia > Anura > Ranidae > Rana > Rana kukunoris. The sequence goes on from CM056054.1 coordinate 20,088,435, forward strand.
GCCTACTACAATGGTGGTCAGTGAGAGGAAGGCCTACTACAATGGTGGTCAGTGAGAGGAAGGCCTACTACAATGGTGGTCAATGAAGTTCCTTCATACTTTGGGGAACAGTTGGAACAATGCTACTTGCACTGGTGGTCTCTTAAAGAGCCAACATGGTCATTGGTGTCAGTGGTTAATTACGTGAGGAATAAGAGAAGAAGTTCCACCATTAAAGCGGAGTTCCACCCAAAATTGGAACTTCCGCTCAACCCACTCCCCTCCCCCTTACATGCCACATTTGGCATGTAATTTTTTGGGGGGGGGGGGGGGAGTGGGGGCTTCAGGAGGAGTGGGACTTCCTGTCCCACTTCCTGCTTCCGCCGAGGGGCTGGTTAGGCGATTAAGCTTAATCGCCTACAGAAGCCCCTCCCTGTAGGCGATTGCATGGGACACTGACAGGTCCCATGCGATCGCCTGTCCAATCAGCGGCAGGCCGCGCCGTTCGCGCATGCGCAGTGGGTTCCCGGCCGTGAAGCCGAAGGCTGCCACGGTCGGGTGCCCACACTTAGGATGAAGACGTCGGCCGGCGAGGGGGGGGGGGGGGGTGGCCGCGGAGCCCCGGCCTGTGCGTCGCTGGATCGTGGAGCAGGTGAGTGTATGTTTATTAAAAGCCAGCAGCTACACTTTTTGTAGCTGCTGACTTTTAATAAACACTAAATTTGGCTGGAACACCCCTTTAAAAGAGAACCTGTAGTGTGGAAGAGGTCTCCAAATAAAGGCAACCAGAGGGCAAAGAACTAGGCATCAGGGTTACCTGTTGGGTCCCTACAGCTGATCTTTTCGACACTACCGACTTGCCGTGCCTTGGAGAGGCCTTGTTTGTGTTTTGGGGCCACCAGCTTTGCTTCCTCATGCAAGAGCCTGGACAACTGGGGCATGGACAGAAGTCAGATATGGCACCATGCATTTGTTAAAGGTGCATGCGTTGTATGGCAGTATAAAATTCATTGAATAATTCTAGGATGAACCGTCATAATTATTACTGCAGTGGAACCTTGGATTGCGAGTAACGCGGTTAACGAGTGTTTCGCAATACAAGCACTGTATTTTTACTAAATGTAACTCGGTTTGCGAGTGTTGCATTTCAAAACAAACAGGATTCAGGCCAAAGCGGTGCGCAGTACCGCGTTTGGCCTAAGGTGGGGGGGTGCTGGAGCCGAACAGGGTCAAAGGCCCGAGGACAGCTCAGCTGACCTCGGCAATGGAGTCTGAGGTTTGCCGAGGTCAGCCGAAATGCCGATTGAAGTCAATGCGGAACTAATTATTTTCATTTCCATTGACATCAAGGATTGCCGAGGTGTCCTCTGACCTTTCTGGCTGTTTCCAAAGCTCTCCAGTGCACCCCACCTCTGGCCGCATGTGGTATTGCATTGAAGTCAATGCGGAACAAATTATTTTCGTTTCCATTGATTTCAATGGGGAAACTCGCTTTGATATGCGAGTACTTTGGATTACGAGCATTCTCCTGGAACGGATTATGTAATCCGAGGTTCCACTGTACTCATAAGTAGGCAGCCTATCAATTCTACAAATGAATACCTTGGTAAAATATGAACACTCACCCGGTTTAGTTGCAGATTGACCACCAACATCCCTCCATTGTCCATTTCAGAATCGATACTCAGCATGACCACACTTGGCACCTGAGCCACCACTGGCACAGAGGGGCCGTTAATGATATGGAACCTCACCGACACCACATCCAGGTTCTCCTGGATCACAGGGTATTTCTTCAGGCAGGAGCTGCCCCCAATAGGCAGGACAGTGGCATTGCTAGGAGGCAGCTGACCATCTTGGAACAAAGTGTTGTTGGAAGACAGCGAGTTCAGGAAAGACAGGATGGACCTGGAGCCGATCACTCCGGGTTTACAGACTAGAAAACAGACGTGAAGCTTTAATCAATATAGAAAAATACAAAGTATAATGAAAAGTATATCTAAACCCAAAATGTTTAAAGCCCAATTCTGGAGATTTGTGCAAATGGATAACAAGAAGCTAAACTCCATGAAGCAATTGAACCCCAATAAAAGTGTAATTCAGCAACTGATCAGCAGATTTAAAATGTGCAGAGCTCGGCGGCCAGCATTGAGAAGCATGCATCGTAAGTCTATACCCGGAAGTGGGTGCAAATACTTGTCTTAGACACCCCGCTCCCCCTAAAAAGGTGCCAAATGTGACACCGGAGGGGGGAGGGTTCCGAAAAGCGGAAGTTCCATTTTTGGGTGGAGCTCCGCTTTAAGCAACTGATCAGCATGGCTAAAATATTCAGCACCCTCTGACCATCAAGGAATAGCATGCATATTTAAAGGGATGCTGGGCATATATTCTTTTATATAACGTTCTTAACCACTTAAGACCCGGACCAAAATGCAGGTAAAGGACCTTGCCCCTTTTTGCGATTCTGCACTGCGTCGTTTTAACTGACAATTGCGCGGTCGTGCGACGTGGCTCCCAAACAAAATTGGCGTCCTTTTCCCCCCACAAATAGAGCTTTCTTTTGGTGGTATTTGATCACCTCTGCGGTTTTTAATTTTTGCGCTATAAACAAAGATAGAGCGACAATTTTGAAAAAAAATGCAATATTTTTTACTTTTTGCTATAATAAATATCCCACAAAATAAATATAAACATTTTTTTCCTCAGTTTAGGCCGATACGTAATCTTCTACCTATTTTTGGTAAAAAAAAAAAAAAAAAAAAAAAAAAATCGCAATAAGCGTTTATCGGTTGGTTTTCGCAAAATGTATAGCGTTTACAAAATAAGGGATAGTTTTATTGCATTTTTATTATTTTTTTTTTTTAATACTAATAGCGGCGATCAGCGATTTTTATATGGCAGACACTTCGGACAATTTTGACACATTTTTGGGACAATTGTCATTTTCACAGCAAAAAATGCATTTAAATTGCATTGTTTACTGTGAAAATGACAGTTGCAGTTTGGGAGTTAACCACAAGGGGGCGCTGTAGGATTTGAGTGTTCCCTGTGTGCGTTTACAACTGTAGGGGGGTGTGGCTGTAGGTGTGACCTCATCGATCACGTCCCCCTATAACAGGGATGACGTGATCGATGCTGCGGCCACAGTGAAGCACGGGGAAGCTGTGTTTACACGCAGCTCTCCCCGTTCTTCAGCTCCGGGGAGCGATCGCGGCACTGCAGCGGCGATTGGGTCCGCGAGTCCCGCGGTCCCGGAGCTTCGGACCGGGTCACGGGAGCGCGGGGCGCGCGCCTGTGACCCACGGCTGGGTACTAGAACCAACGTATATATACGTTGATGTGCCCAGCCATGCCATTCTGCCGACGTAAATGTGCAGTAGGCGGTCCTTAAGTGGTTAAAACAAGATCCGAGACGATGTGTTGGGGCATGAACAGGAGCCTGTCACCAAACCCGGAGCAAAGACCTGCAGACAGACCCAGTAATGTATTTGGGTTACAGAATTTTAATTGCATGTTGTCTAGGAAGGGTCGGGGGGAAAAGGGAAGGCATTACGCTTTAAGGGCTAGATTCAGGATGGAGAGCGGATCTTTGTCCGCAACTTTTCCAGGCAAGTGCTTTATTCACAAAGCACTTGCCTGTAAAGTTGCGGCGGCGTAGCGTAAATGGCCCGTCGTAATTCAAATTGGGTGGGTAGTATTTAAATTAAGCACGATCCAGCGCCGAACGTACTGCGCATGCGCCGGTCGTGAATATCCCAATGCGCATGCTCTAAATCACGTCGCAAATTGTCAATGAAAATGACGTGAACGTAACTTACGCCCAGCCCCATTCTGAATCGACTTACGCAAACGACGTCTGTCCCGACGTCCATACTTAACATTGGCTGCGCCTCACTATAGCAGGGGTAACTTTCCCCTGGGCGTAAGCTGTTATAACGTAAACGACGCAAGTAGATACGCCGGCCAGACGTACGTTTGTGAATCGGCATATTAGGCTCATTTGCATATTTTAGACGGGAACGCCACCTAGCGGCCAGCGTATATATAAAACTAAGATAAGACGGCGTAAGTGACTTACGCCGGTCGTATCTTAGCAACATTTAAGCGTATCTCATTTAGAGCATACACTTAAAGGATCACTAAAGGATTTTTTTTTTTGCTAAATAGCTTCCTTTACCTTACTGCAGTTCTGGTTTCATGTTCTCATTGTTCGTTTTTGCTTTGAAGTTGCTGTAATCCTGCTCTGATCTCCACACTTCCTGCTTGTCTGTTTCCTTATAACCACAGTCCTGGGAGCTTTCTCACGGTGGTCTAAGCTGTCATTACTGTGTGTCTAAAACTTCCCAGAACCATCAGATTCATTTTATAAACAAAACACTGCCCTGGATTTGTTTGTTTTTGTTCTGTGTGTCTCTTTCTACTTCATAGAAACATGAAGCCAGTTTAAAAGTGAAACTAACCTGCAGGTACATTATATGATTGATTTTTATCTATTTTTAATCATTTTTAAAAGGAATCAGTTAACTTTTATGTCTCTAATACCCTGTAAACAGTCATTTCAGCAAAAATATTTTTTCCATTTAGTGACCCTTTAAAGTTGCACTGGCTCAGATTAGGACTTACGACGGCGTATCTACCGATACGCCCGTCGTAAGTCTTCCTGAATCTAGCCCTAAATCTTAAGTTTTCATTAAAAGAATACCTGGTAATCCTGCTATGAAAATCTTTGTTCAGGCACTGGCTGTTGGCCCTGGTTCACATTGATGCAATTTTGCATGCAATTTGACAACGGCGGCAATTGCCGGCATTGGCAGCGTTTGAATTGGTGCGGCGCCGCACTGATTTCCAAAAGTAGGTCCTGTTCTACTTTCGGGGTGCGATTTCCATTTGTGCAGAAACCCGCACAGATGTCTCTGAAATCGCCCCCAAAGTCGGGACTGACATGGACTAAAATTGTGCGATTTCATTCCTGCAGTCAGGGTAACTACGCGCTGACCCCATCTCTAAACTGCAGTCCTGCGTTGTCAGTCTTTAAGCGACCTTTTTTAATACAAACTGCGCAGGCACGGGGGTTTTACCAAACTAAATGTCACCCGGTGATCGTTTCCACCTAATCTTTGCCGGCTCTGGAAAGGCTCTCTGCTTACACCATATTTAGGGAACATTGGAGCGCCATATATCGTCTTCAGCACACAAACCATCAATGGCCCGCTGGCCTCGGTGTTTGTGTTTACGATGCCGAGAGGTTCTCTGCGGTTTAATATCCTGCCGGGAAGTTAAGTGCTCCAGAACGAGCCGTCGCTGTGATTAACGCTTGGCGGTCACAGCAGAGCAGATTGATCGTCAGGGATCACAGACAGCTCCCATAAACTACCATTATGAATGTGCGGCTGACGCAAGCCCGCCGGGTCACCGGTATTTTATTACCGTATAAAAACAAAACGCTGAGCGAGGCAGCAAGAGACGAATCAAACAGAGACGGTATAATACTATTCCACACACATCACAAGGGAGCAAAAAGGAGAACACCGCCACCGTTCACCATCCAAGAGACCCGTCACCAATCTAAAAAAATTCAAATAATAATCGCACAGAAAAATCAAAGTATTTTAAAGGCTTACATGTATTGTCCATCTATAAATTTATTATAATGACTTCCAATATACATGCCTTTGAAATCGCTAGAACAATTGACAACTCCTAGCACAACTCCTTCTATCTTGCCTGTCATAGCCCTCCCTCTTCTGGGAGTGTCTAATTACTGTCTTGCTGGCCCAGCTCCTCTGCCCCTCCTCCATATAACTTAATATAACACGCACAAAGGGGGCTACATATAAATGATTTATAGCAGTCTTACATAATATGTCTCCATCCCTTTTCTCATATCTGCAGTCTCTGACCATCTCCTGTATCATGTCTGTAGGGAAGGAGAGGAGAGGAGAGGAGAGGAGAGGAGAGGAGAAAAAAGAAGGAGAGGAGAGGAGAAAAAAAGGAGAGGAGAGGAGAAAAAAAGGAGGAGAAAAAAAGAGGAGGAGAAAAAAAAGGAGGAGGAGGAGAAAAAGAAAAAAAAAGGAGGAGGAGAAAAAGAGAAAAAAAGGAGGAGGAGGAGGAGAAAAAAGGAGGAGGAGGAGGAGGAGAAAAAAGGAGGAGGAGGAGGAGGAGGAGAAAAAAGGAGGAGGAGGAGGAGGAGGAGAAAAAAAGGAGGAGGAGGAGGAGGAGGAGAAAAAAGGAGGAGGAGGAGGAGGAGGAGAAAAAAGGAGGAGGAGGAGGAGGAGGAGAAAAAAGGAGGAGGAGGAGGAGGAGGAGGAGAAAAAAGGAGGAGGAGAGAGAGAGAGAGAGAGAGAGAGAGAGAGAGAGAGAGAGAGAGAGAGAGAGAGAGAGAGAAAGAGAGAGAGAAAGAGAAAGAGAGAGAGAAAGAGAAAGAGAAAGAGAGAGAGAAAGGGAAAAGGAGAGGGGAAGGGAAGGGAAGGGAAAAGGAGAGGGGAAGGGAAGGGAAAAGGAGAGGGGAAGGGAAGGGAAAAGGAGAGGGGAAGGGAAGGGAAAAGGAGAGGGGAAGGAAGGGAAAAGGAGAGGGGAAGGGAAGGGAAAAGGAGAGGGGAAGGGAAGGGAAAAGGAGAGGGGAAGGGAAGGGAAAAGGAGAGGGGAAGGGAAGGGAAAAGGAGAGGGGAAGGGAAGGGAAAAGGAGAGGGGAAGGGAAGGGAAAAGGAGAGGGAAAGGGAAAAGGAGAGGGAGAGGGAAAAGGAGAGGGAGAGGGAAAAGGAGAGGGAGAGGGAAAAGGAGAGGGAAAGGAAAAGGAGAGGGAAAGGAAAAGGAGAGGGAAAGGGAAAGGAGAGGGAAAGGGAAAGGAGAGGGAAAGGGAAAGGAGAGGGAAAGGGAAAGGAGGGAAAGGGAGGAGAGGGAAAGGGAAAGGAAAGAGGGGAGAGGGAGGGGAGAGGGAGGGAAAGGGAGAGGAGGGAGGGGAGAGGGGAAGGAGAGGAGAGGGAAAGGAGGGAGGGAGATGGAGGGGAGAGGAGAGGGGGAGGGAGGGAAGGGAAGGGGAGAGGGAAAGGGAAGGAGAGGGAAAGGGAAGGAGAGGGAAAGGGAAGGAGAGGGAAAGGAGAGGGAATGGGAGAGGAGAGGGGAAAGGGAAGGAGAGGGACACCCCTCCCACCCCCCTCCTTCACGCAGCACACAAGAACAGAGTTGAGGCTGTCAATCAGATGGAGGTCCCTCCCATGTCACCATTTTTTTCTTGGTGTCAGGAAAATTTGTTAGAAGTGACTCATGCTTATAGCAGAGCAACAAGACAGCAAACAAGAGAAAGGGAGTCATCGCTCCAGGTGGGTCTACTAAGCAATTAAGGATTGTTTAGGATACCGAGGGTGCTGGCAATGCACTAAACAGATAATGAAGATTTCAAAGGGATGGACAGCCGCAATTGTCTTCATGACCGCGCAATTGTCAGTTAAAGCGACGCAGTGCCGATTCGCAAAACGGGGCCTGGTCATTTACCTGCATTTTGGTCCGGGTCTTAAGTGGTTAAACAGATACATATTTCCATTACCTGATTTTTTTTTCTTTTTTAATTACCTGAAATGTTGTAAAGAAGTTGGAAGGACACGTTGGCTTTCAGCTCCTGGGGCATCTCCACCACGACATTCAGCCACTTCTCCCAGGGCGGGGATGGAAGCAGAAGGCCGCACTCTGAGCTCCCGCTGCAGTTCACCTGCTGGGGGGAGGCGTCCAGCTGGGCGATCGACCCGATCGTGACCTTCAGCGGGCACCCACTCTGACTCACATTGGGGGTGCATTTCAGCAGCTGTAGCTGTAGCTCTCGGGTGTATTCCGGGACATAAAGCCTGTGAACAGACAAGTCAAATACTGCGATCAATGAGGAGCTTACTGACCTACTTCTCACCGAGCGGACCTCCGGCCTTCCCTTAGTTGTACCGGCTCCTCTCCTGTACTCTGATTCCACTGCACACTGTGAGCTTCTCACAATGTACATTAGAAGATGCAGCAAGTGAGCTAGAGCCCGCTTCAATTCCTGGCTGGAAGACATCTAGCATCATCTAGCTCTTTCCTCCCCAGGAGGACTGTCTTTGGCCTGCCCTTTCATTCATTGCATTTCAGTTCTTTTGATCATGGAAGTTCAGCATATGTCAGAGTTACCCGAGGTGACCTGCATGCAAATACACCCTGCCTAGGAATGGGGAGGAGACTGAGGAAACGTTTTCTTCTGTCTGCAGCAGACTAGGCCAAGTCACTGAACTGGAACTTCTCAGCCTAGGCCAAGTCACTGAACTGGAACTTCTCAGCCTAGGCCAAGTCACTGAACTGGAACATCTCAGCCTAGGCCAAGTCACTGAACTGGAACATCTCAGCCTAGGCCAAGTCACTGAACTGGAACATCTCAGCCTAGGCCAAGTCACTGAACTGGAACTTCTCAGCCTAGGCCAAGTCACTGAACTGGAACTTCTCAGCCTAGGCCAAGTCACTGAACTGGAACATCTCAGCCTAGGCCAAGTCACTGAACTGGAACATCTCAGCCTAGGCCAAGTCACTGAACTGGAACATCTCAGCCTAGGCCAAGTCACTGAACTGGAACTTCTCAGCCTAGGCCAAGTCACTGAACTGGAACTTCTCAGCCTAGGCCAAGTCACTGAACTGGAACATCTCAGCCTAGGCCAAGTCACTGAACTGGAACATCTCAGCCTAGGCCAAGTCACTGAACTGGAACATCTCAGCCTAGGCCAAGTCACTGAACTGGAACATCTCAGCCTAGGCCAAGTCACTGAACTGGAACATCTCAGAGCCTAGGCCAAGTCACTGAACATCTCAGAGCCTAGGCCAAGTCACTGAACATCTCAGAGCCTAGGCCAAGTCACTGAACATCTCAGAGCCTAGGCCAAGTCACTGAACATCTCAGAGCCTAGGCCAAGTCACTGAACATCTCAGCCTAGGCCAAGTCACTGAACATCTCAGCCTAGGCCAAGTCACTGAACATCTCAGCCTAGGCCAAGTCACTGAACATCTCAGCCTAGGCCAAGTCATTAAACTGGAGCTCAAGGTTTGCTCTTTATAAAATAAAAGGTGAAACTTTTCTGAAAAGTGATGCTGTTGTATATTATGAAGGGTCAGGAATGGATTCATGCAAAAATCAACATTACATAAAGATATACTTTAATGTAAAAGACAGCAACCATAACGTAAACCATAACCTCTCTAAAATAGCCATGCCTTCCCTTTACCGCTGTAATGTTGTCTTGATTCCCATCCATATGTATTAATCTACAGTATATGCCATACACACATGAGGTTTCATCGAGGTGCCTCCCGGCTAGGAAGAGGTCAGACACTGCTGGTCTAACGAGACGTGATCTGTCTGTAAACCGAGCCACTCTGACGGATGACCCATTACTATCCAGCTGTCAATATTTATTTACATCCCTCTAATAGGAAGTATTGATCGCTATGCAGAGAATAGTTGATTAAAGCTGAACTCTGAGCACAAACACTTTAAATTAAATACATTCCTCAATAGCCACAAAGGATGCAAATACACTTTCTCTGCACCCAATGTCCTTGCAAACCAGATATTCGTGTGTAAAAATAGCAGTGACATAATTATCATTGTGTTGTACCTAGCTTATGCAGAGAGCAGATCTGTGGGAGGGACCCAGCAGGTCCCACCCACTACAGACTGCCTGCAGAAAACTGAAGGAGCGCGGGGGGGGTGGACAAGATCACCTGCCCCTTATCCTGTGCTCCTATTGAGGAGACCTATTGAGGAGACCTATTGAGGAGACCTATTGAGGAGACCTATTGAGGAGACCTATTGAGGAGACCTATTGAGGAGACTTTAAAATTCATAGTTAGGACTAGGGATGTCCAGATACCGATACTAGTATCTTGTACTCGGGGGAAATGCTCCGATACTTCACCCGATACCTGGGCAGTCAGGTATCGGGTGGTGGGGGAAGTTACAAGCCTTCTCAGTGTTGTCTTCTCCCCCCTGCCGTCTTCTCCCCCTGTGCTGTCTTTCCTCCCCCCTCCGTCCCCCTCCATGCTGTGCTCTCCCCCCGTGCTGTCTTGTCCCCCTCCGTGCTGTTCTCCCCCCTGCTGTGCTCTCCCCCGTGCCATCTTCTCTCCCCCCTGCTGTGCTCTCCCCCCTTGCCGTCTTGTCCCCCTCCGTGCTGTTCTCCCCCTGCTGTGCTCTCCCTCCGTGCCGTCTTCTGTCACCCTCCGTGCTGTGCTCTCCCCCCATGCCGTCTTTTGCCCCCCTCTGTGCTGTGCTCCCCCGTGCCATCTTCTCTCCCCCTGCTGTGCTCTCCCCCCGTGCCGTCTTGTCCCCCTCCGTGCTGTTCTTCCCCCGCGCTGTGCTCTCCCTCCGTGCTGTGCTCTCCCCCCGTGCCATCTTCTGCCCCCTCTGTGCTGTGCTCCCCCGTGCCATCTTCTCTCCCCCTGCTGTGCTCTCCCCCCGTGCCGTCTTGTCCCCCTCCGTGCTGTTCTTCCCCCGCACTGTGCTCTCCCTCCGTGCTGTGCTCTCCCCCCGTGCCATCTTCTGCCCCCTCTGTGCTGTGCTCCCCTGTGCCATCTTCTCTCCCCCCTGCTGTTCTCTCCCCCGTGCCGTCTTGTCCCCCTCCGTGCTGTTCTCCTCCCGTGCTGTGCTCTCCCCGAGCCGTCTTGTCCCCCTCCGTGCTATCGTCTCTCCCCCGAGTGGACTTTTCCACCTCCGTGCTGTGCTCCCCCCGTACCATCTCCCCCCAAGCGACTTGTCCCCCTCCGTGCTGTGCTCTCCCCCGTGCCGTCTTTTGTCCCCCTCCGTGCTGTGCTCCCCCGTGCCATCTTCTCTCCCCCCAAGCCGTCTTGCCCCCCCCCCCATGCTGTGCTCTCCCCCCGAGCCGTCTTGTCCCCCTTCGTGCTGTGCTCCCCCCGTGCCATCTTCTCCCCCCTCCGTGCCACTCTCCCACCTCAATTTGTCAGGAAGGAGAGCGGAGGTAGGAGCCGCTAAATTCGTACACTAACTGTCCATTCACACAACTGAGCATCGTAACCTGTGTTTACGATGCTTCAGTTTATGAATGGAGAGGAGCTTTTCTCCATTCATTTTAGCTGAGGCTGCAGAGAAAGGGACTGGGGAACCTGTGTCCCTAGTCCTGCAGGTAAAGGGACTGGGGAACCTATGTCCCTAGTCCCTTTCTCCGTCTTAAAGGGGAGATGTCAGAGGTCTGTTAAGACCCCTGATATCTCACCAAGGCCCCCCCCCCCCCCAACCGGGCTTAATAAAACACCACTTTAAAAAAAAAAAAATAAAAAAAAAAAAAAAACACGCCACTGTCACATGACATTTAAAAAAAGTATCGGTATTCGGTATTGGCGAGTACTTGGAAAAAAGTATCGGTACTTGTACTCGGTCTCAAAAAAGTGGTATCGGGACAACCCTAGTTAGGACTGCAGTACACGGAGTGCCTTGACGGGGCCTGCAGCTTACACAGGTATTTACAAATACATGCAACTAAACCTCTGTTTTTAATGCATTCAGCTAGACAGATTCATTTGGTTTATTGTTTTTTTGGTTGGTAATCTTGAGCCTGGCTATTATGGAAACATTTTTTATATTCCATATATATATTTAATTGCATACGGCTAAAAACGCATCTCATTTAAAGTCCCAACCCCCCCCCCACCCTTCTATAGAGACTCATTGTACGGCCACACGTGCAGGGAGAGAAAGTCATTGTAAGGCCACACGTGCAGGTAGAAAGAGAGTCATTGTACGGCCACACATGCAGGGAGAGAGAGAGAGAGTCATTGTACGGCCACACGTGCAGGGAGAGAGAGAGAGTCATTGTACGGCCACACGTGCAGGGAGAGAGAGAGAGTCATTGTACGGCCACACGTGCAGGGAGAGAGAGAGAGAGAGTCATTGTACGGCCACACGTGCAGGGAGAGAGAGAGAGTCATTGTACGGCCACACGTGCAGGGAGAGAGAGAGAGAGAGAGAGAGAGTCATTGTACGGCCACACGTGCAGGGAGAGAGAGAGTCATTGTACGGCCACACGTGCAGGGAGAGAGAGAGAGTCATTGTACGGCCACACGTGCAGGGAGAGAGAGAGAGAGAGAGAGAGAGAGAGAGAGAGAGAGAGAGTCATTGTACGGCCACACGTGCAGGGAGAGAGAGAGAGAGTCATTGTACGGCCACACGTGCAGGGAGAGAGAGAGAGAGTCATTGTACGGCCACACGTGCAGGGAGAGAGAGAGAGAGAGAGAGAGTCATTGTACGGCCACACGTGCAGGGAGAGAGAGAGAGAGTCATTGTACGGCCACACGTGCAGGGGAGAGAGAGAGAGAGAGTCATTGTACGGCCACACGTGCAGCAGGAGAGAGAGAGAGAGTCATTGTACGGCCACACGTGCAGAGAGAGAGAGAGAGAGAGCCATTGTACGGCCACACGTGCAGGGGAGAGAGAGAGTCATTGTACGGCCACACGTGCAGGGAGAGAGAGAGAGAGTCATTGTACGGCCACACGTGCAGGGAGAGAGAGAGAGTCATTGTACGGCCACACGTGCAGGGAGAGAGAGAGTCATTGTACGGCCACACGTGCAGGGAGAGAGAGAGAGAGTCATTGTATGGCCACACATGCAGGGATGGAGAGAGAGAGAGAGAGAGAGAGAGAGAGAGAGAGAGAGTCATTGTACGGCCACACGTGCAGGGAGAGAGAGAGAGAGAGTCATTGTACGGCCACACGTGCAGGGAGAGAGAGAGAGAGAGAGTCATTGTACGGCCACACGTGCAGAGAGAGAGAGAGAGCCATTGTACGGCCACATGTGCAGGGAGAGAGAGAGAGCCATTGTACGGCCACACGTGCAGGGAGAGAGAGAGCCATTGTACGACCACACGTGCAGGGAGAGAGAGAGCCATTGTACGGCCACACGTGCAGGGAGAGAGAGGGTCATTGTACGGCCACACGTGCAGGGAGAGAGAGAGAGTCATTGTACGGCCACACGTGCAGGGGAGAGAGAGAGGAGGAGAGAGAGAGAGAGAGAGAGAGAGAGAGAGAGAGAGTCATTGTACGGCCACATGTGCAGGGAGAGAGAGAGAGCCATTGTACGGCCACACGTGCAGGGAGAGAGAGAGCCATTGTACGGCCACACGTGCAGGGAGAGAGAGAGCCATTGTACGGCCACACGTGCAGGGAGAGAGAGAGCCATTGTACGGCCACACGTGCAGGGAGAGAGAGGGTCATTGTACGGCCACACGTGCAGGGAGGAGAGAGAGAGAGAGAGAGAGAGAGAGAGAGAGAGAGAGAGAGAGAGAGTCATTGTACGGCCACACATGCAGGGATGGAGAGAGAGAGAGAGACATTGTACGACCACACAGCTCATAGCAATAGTAAGAATGCAATTACTTGAAGCTAGAGGAGGTTCTTGTAGGGTCCAGGACTTGCTGCGTGGGGATATCAGCATTTAAAATTGGCACGTCGACTTCCCGGAGGACAAACAACTCAGCTTGGAAGATGTAGGTACAGGTTTTTGTGGGCCCTGCAAGGAAACAAGCATAACATTTTAAGTGTCTCTGGAGAGCACACCTTAGCCAGTGTCCGATACAAAGATGAAACCTATTCTGGCAAATCAGAGGGTCATCAAAACATGTAAAAATATTCCACATCCAGGTCAAAAAAGCAAATGAGCTTTTCAATTTCATAGAGGTGGTAGTACAACACACAGTAGAGCCAACCTAGGAGTAGTTGATAAAGATCAAGGTTTGGAAGAGATCTTACCAATAGAGTCCCCAAAGGGATAGAAGAAACTATTGGGATAGGAGTTTGGACTGGCCTTTTAAATACCAATTTTCCCTGTTGTCCACATCCACCAATAAGACCCATTACTTTTGGATCCCACTGTTGGCCACCATCTCAAAACAGAGGCAACTTGGTATGAACCCCGAGAGCCAGCATTAAAAAAAAGGGGGCCCACACATTGTTAGCCCCCAGGAACAACCCCATTCACCCCCATGGAGCCCTTGAACATCTGAGCCCCTGCATTCAATGTTTGACCTTCATTTCAAGTCCGTGCTCGGACATAACTCCACCCAACATCCCACAATCCATTGCAGCCACCTTCATTGGATTATTGGCTGTTATGGATTGTTGCTCCTTCAAGACTTTTGACATTTTTGTTTTTACCTTAAAGTGCATCTAAACCCAAGAACAAAAGAGTAATACATTGCAACTCACCAGTCCTTGGTGGCTCTGATGTGGTGGTTGCATTAGTTTTATTTTTAAGGCTTTTTCGACCCAGTGAGCTTTCCATTAACACGCCTTCTGTCCTAGAGTGACAACTGCACTGTACCTACCGTGTTTCTCCAAAAATAAGCCTGGGTCTTATACTAATTTTGGCTACAAAAGACACAGTAGGGCTTATTTTCGGGGGTAGGTCTTACCATGTAATGTGTCTTCTTTCCTCCCCTCTCTCTCTCCCTGCCTGACAGGAATCCTCAGTGTGAACCGAGTTGAAATGCTTGTAAAATCCTATAATCCACTCTATTACAGTATTATATAATGTACAAATATGTGTGTTGCTTCCGCTGGAGCTCTCTTCCCCGCAATTATATTACAGAAACACACACATTGTACATTATATATTACTGTAATAAAGTGGATTATAGGATTTTACAAGCATTTTAAACTAGGGCTTATTTTCGGGGTAGGGCTTGTAATGCAGCTCTCCTGGAAAATAACGCTAGGTCTTATTTTCAGGGGTAGGTCTTATTTTCGGGGAAACGCGGTATGTCACCCTAGAACAGGATTACAAAACACCTCCCCTCATCTCCATACCATACGGTTGTCCACAGAAGTGAACAGGGCCACACTGATAACTAGGGATGAGGTCCGTTATGTTTACACAGTCCACGTGCAGAGTTTGCCAGGAGGTCTGCAGAGCCGCAGTGCTAATCACAGCCAGGGAGACATTGTCCCGATGCTCGGCTGCAGAGATCAGGAAATGTCTCCCTGCCTGTGGTTATCGCAGCGCCGTGAAGACTTCCTGGTGGGCTCTGCACGTGGAGTGTACGCCGGAGCTCATCTCTACTGATAACACTGCTTGAGAAAAAGACTGCAGAGTGCACAGGACAGCACTGGATTTACTGGCAAGATCGACGGGTAATTTCTTTGCACTTATTGAACAGTTATAACAAAACACTTTGCCATATTAAAAAGGGAGGGAATAGGATAAGGTCATTGCAATTGCTTACATAGTAAAAGTAAATTGAACAAAACACATAAAACACTTGCTCAGAGTTGACTTGTACAGTGGATCGATCATCAAAAGAAGGGGTCTCAAACTGGCTGCCCCCCAGCTGTTTGTGAAACTACATTTACCATGAGGCATTGCAAGGCTGACAGTTACATGCATGACTCCCACAGGCAGAGGCATGATGGGACTTGTAGTTTCGCAACAGCTGGAGGGCCGCCAGATTGAGACCCTCTGATCAAAAGCAATGGAATCACATCTTTCAGGAACGCCTCCTCAGATTGGGGAATATATTAGACAGCTCTAAAAGAGCACACACAAAGAGGAGAAGAAGAAGAAGGGAGAAAAAGGGGAGAAGAAGAAGAAGGGAGAAAAAGAGGAGGGGAAGAAAAGAAGAAGAGAGAAAAAGAGGAGGGGAAGAAAAGAAGAAGAGAGAAAAAGAGGAAGGGAAGAAAAGAAGAAGAAGAGAGAAAAAGAGGAGGGGAAGAAAAGAAGAAGAAGAGAGAAAAAGAGGAGGGGAAGAAAAGAAGAAGAGAGAAAAAGAGGAGGGGAAGAAAAGAAGAAGAGAGAAAAAGAGGAGGGGAAGAAAAGAAGAAGAGAGAAAAAGAGGAGAAGAAAAGAAGAAGAGAGAAAAAGAGGAGAAGAAAAGAAGAAGGGAGAAAAAGAGGAGGGGAAGAAAGGAAGAAGAGAGAAAAAGAGGAGGAGAAGAAAAGAAGAAGGGAGAAAAAGAGGAGGAGAAGAAAAGAAGAAGGGAGAAAAAGAGGAGGAGAAGAAAAGAAGAAGGGAGAAAAAGAGGAGGAGAAGAAAAGAAGAAGGGAGAAAAAGAGGAGGAGAAGAAAAGAAGAAGAGAGAAAAAGAGGAGAAGAAAAGAAGAAGAGAGAAAAAGAGGAGAAGAAAAGAAGAAGAGAGAAGAAGAAGAAAAGGGAGAAGAAAAGAGAAGGGAGAAGAGAAGAAGAAGGGAGAAGAAAAGAGAAGAGACATGAAGAAGAGAAGTAGAAAAAAAAAGGAGAAAAGAGAGAAAAAAAAAAAAAAAGGAGAAAAAAAAGAGAAGAGAAAAAGAGAAGAAAGAGAAAAAAGGAGGAAGCGAAAAAGAGAAAAAAATAAATAAAAATAAAAGAGAAGAGAAAAAGAAGGGAGAAGAAAGAAGAAAAGGGACAGCCAAATGGATACTCATAAAAATGTATACAGGTGTTGTAAAACACTAATGCCGCGTACACACGATCACTTTTCGGCATGAAAAAAAAACGGCGTATTTAAAAACATCATTTAAAATGATCGTGTGTGGGTGTAACGGCTACCCAAGTAGGGAGAGGGTATCAGCCGCTGACGACGTCCTTTTCCCTGGCAAGTTGCTATATAAGTAAGTCCAGTATAAGCCCATCCACGAGATCCAGAGGGAGAGTCAGGTCCAGTTGTAAGAGGCACAGAATAAATCCCATTGCATTCCCTTCCATAAACGAGACAGGCTACGTTTGAAGGGTCCAGTAGACTAACTTTAATGGTAGAATTTCTTGGTTTATATCTTAGTTACAAACTTGTGAATAATCAAGGAACAATGGAACTCTCCGCCCCCTCCCTCCACAGGGGGGGCCTCAAGTTAGACACACTGTCACCAGGCTAAAGAAGCCACATTCCTTTCTCAAATACAATTCAATCACAGATAATCCCCTCCGTAGCTAAACATTTCGGCTCCGCAAAGCCTGACAGTTCTTCTGAACATAAGTGACATGCTATTTCAATACAACTGGCCGGATACTGCTAATTTGGAATACAATATACAATCTCTTAAGGATAAACACAGGTCTTTCACACACACAATAGATCAATTAACATTTGGGGAATAGAGAGGTGAATTAGCATACTAAAGAGAGGTTTCCAGAGACAGGCTGATTCAGTTCTGATCTACATCTTTACAGACAGAGGATGTTCACACCTCATAATATACCACCGCATGATTATTATAGATGTACAGGCAGAATACATAGTTCCGTTACACTGCTCCCCTTTTGTGGAACACTCCGGCAGACCCGGATTGATCCTTTTCGGGTCAACTTGGGGATGTCCGGTCTGCTGTTAGGGTAATAGTTCAGTTTGCCTGGACAGTCCATCGGCATTGCCATTAAATCTGCCAGGTCGGTAGCTGATGGTGAAGGTCAATAATGGAATTCAGTTCTGGAACAGTCACTTGCTTTGCTCTCTCAATGGCTCCCAGGACCTGTTGCTGATGCTCTTGGGAGAGATAAGGCACCACCTGAGCGCAAATCCCATTTAACCTTCTGACAATTTCAGCCTGTTTGTGCATTTCAATGTTCAAGCCACGGGACATCTCATAATACATGACGTAGTGTCGTTGCATCTCCGATTTCTCACTGGCCAACTTGTCACATTCCCATTTTAGACTGTGATATTGGGCCGGATCTACAGTACATGTCGGGGAAGGTAGTCTTACCCGGGTCTCAGCAGCAAGCAAGTTGGTTCCAGCAACGCAGGTTGGGGCACAGTTAGTCACTGTGTAGGCTTCAGCGGGGCACATCGGGGCGTACGCAGAAACAAGGGGGGCCAAATCATTCCCCAGTAGGACATCTGCTGGCAAATCCTTCATCACCCCCACTTTCACATGTCCCGAACCAACCCCCCAATCCAGATGAACCCGGGCAACGGGTAGCCGGAAGACGGTGCCTCCTGCTACTCTTACGGCTACGGTGTCTCCGGTGTGCTGGCTCTCTGGGATGAGTTTCTTCTGTAGCAGTGTCATCGTGGCCCCCGTATCGCGTAACCCGTTGGCTGCCTTTCCATTGACCCAGACA
The DNA here is from genome assembly GCA_029574335.1 of Rana kukunoris. NCBI lineage: Eukaryota > Metazoa > Chordata > Amphibia > Anura > Ranidae > Rana > Rana kukunoris. The sequence goes on from CM056054.1 coordinate 20,106,454, forward strand.
GTCTGCCTGTGTTGCTGCCTGTTGTCCTGATTAGCTGCTTGTATCGGATCTGCCTCATGCAGAACACCCCAATGTTCTACCTCCCCAACGCCGTGGGCCGCAGGCATGGATGTGTGGGGGTTCCCCCTTTCTGGCTGTCTCCATGACTGTGACTGCCTGGGTACATTTAATGAACAGTCTGACTTTTTGTGCCCTGGTTGCTTTTGAATCAGAGCGATAGTAGCCTCGGTATCTCTTAGGCCTTGTGCTACTTGTCCATTCACCCGTACCTCCTGACGGTGATGCTGACGGTTATCTGGAGAGGCCGCTTGTATTGGGTCTGCCTCATACAAAATTCCCAGACATTCCTCAGGGCCCACCTCAGTCTCTAGGCAGTGGGCCGCAGAGGGCCGTGATGGAGTGACCTCTGTGTTGGGTGTTGGGCGTCTCCAGTTGTTATTTGTAGCTCTCAAAGGACAAAAACGAGCAATATGTCCCGTGTTGCTGCAGTGATGGCACGTCACCCTAGACGAATCCCGGGGGTAGTTGTTAGGCCCCTGAGGACGTGGTGGTCCTGGTGGGACTGGAGCGCGAAACTCTGGGCGTGGGGTGTCGGTTGGAGTACACGGTTCTACCTTATGAGCCAGGCGTGTAGTACCCTGGCTTACTTTCCTTGTTTCCGTGTACTCATCTGCTAGCCGCGCCGCCTCGTTTAAGTTAGCGGGACGGCGATCTCGTACCCAGTCCTGTATGTCTGCGGCCAGGTCTTGGAAGAATTGTTCCATTAGGAATAGCTGCAATACTTTCTTCCCGGTGTTGGCCTTGCACCCTTGGACCCAATGGGATGCCACCCTTTGTAACTGGTTGGCCCATTCCATGTGGGAGTCCACAGCCTTCTTCTTGGATTCCCGGAAGCGGCGGCGGTAGGTTTCTGGAGTTACGGCATATCGGGTTAACAGCGCCTTTTTCACTTGCTGATATTGTAAAATATCCTCTGGAGCAAGAGCCCGAAAAGCTTCATTGGCTTTGCCCGACAATTTTCCAGACAAAATAGTGACCCATTGGTCTGGTGGTACCTGGTGTAGTGAGCACTGCCTCTCAAAATCCGCCAAATATCCATCTATTTCCTCCTCACTTTCTACAAAAGCTTTAAATGCAGTGAACGGTATTTTCTTTCCTGTAGCAGCGGGTGGGGAAGTAGGAGCTGCGTGTGTAATGGGCTGTCTAGCTCTTACCAGTTCCAGTTCTTGTCCCCTCTTGGTTTGAATCTCTTCTCTTGCTTCCCGGAACAGCTGGTTTATTAGTTCCGTGGATGTTTCTGGATACAAGGATAATCTCCGCTGTACAATATCCGTAATTACATCTTCCTCACTGACAGGTGCTAGGGGCTCCGCTCCTTCCATGGATACATCCATTTGGTCCAGCTCCAGCAGGTCACCTATCAGCTCCCTCCGTGGTCTGTTACTGGCACTCCTACCACGACTCTCCAATAAGTCTTTTAGTGTGGTTCTTTTCAGCCTGGCATACTGAGACTCCATTCAGAACTTGCTCCTTGGATAAAAGGACCATCCCACCGCTGCCAACCAATGTAACGGCTACCCAAGTAGGGAGAGGGTATCAGCCGCTGACGACGTCCTTTTCCCTGGCAAGTTGCTATATAAGTAAGTCCAGTATAAGCCCATCCACGAGATCCAGAGGGAGAGTCAGGTCCAGTTGTAAGAGGCACAGAATAAATCCCATTGCATTCCCTTCCATAAACGAGACAGGCTACGTTTGAAGGGTCCAGTAGACTAACTTTAATGGTAGAATTTCTTGGTTTATATCTTAGTTACAAACTTGTGAATAATCAAGGAACAATGGAACTCTCCGCCCCCTCCCTCCACAGGGGGGGCCTCAAGTTAGACACACTGTCACCAGGCTAAAGAAGCCACATTCCTTTCTCAAATACAATTCAATCACAGATAATCCCTCCGTAGCTAAACATTTCGGCTCCGCAAAGCCTGACAGTTCTTCTGAACATAAGTGACATGCTATTTCAATACAACTGGCCGGATACTGCTAATTTGGAATACAATATACAATCTCTTAAGGATAAACACAGGTCTTTCACACACACAATAGATCAATTAACATTTGGGGAATAGAGAGGTGAATTAGCATACTAAAGAGAGGTTTCCAGAGACAGGCTGATTCAGTTCTGATCTACATCTTTACAGACAGAGGATGTTCACACCTCATAATATACCACCGCATGATTATTATAGATGTACAGGCAGAATACATAGTTCCGTTACAGTGGGCTTCACATCGTTTTTCATCTTCTGAAAAACGACAAAAAAAAAAAAAAATTGTGCATGCTGCATTTTTTAACGTTGTTTTAAAAAATGTTTCAGGTTGTAAAAAACGATCGTGTGTGGGCTAAAACGACGTTTTAAACCCGCGCATGCTCCGAAGCAAGTTATGAGACGGGAGCGTGAATGGAACTTCCCCTTTATAGTGCCGTTGTACGTGTTGTACGTCACCGCGCTTTGCTCATCATTTTTTTTTAAAACGATGGTGTGTGTGTGGGCGATGTCGTTTTTAATGATGAAGTTGGAAAAAACTTTGTTTTTTCTACATGCTGAAAAACTACGTTTTTTTTTTAATGCCGAAAAATGATCGTGTGTACACGGCATAAATCTCAATCCAGTGCGGGAATATCATAGCCAACCACACCAAAACACTGTGCTGGCAAGCTGATGAGTTTTAGGGGATACGCCCCCTTCTTCAGAGCTCTTGAAGAAAGAGGTGCATCCCCTGAAACACGTCACCTTGGCAGCGCAGCATTACGTCAAGTATCCATTTGGCTGTATGTCTTGCCAAAAAATCTTCGGATTTTCCCTGGATCAACTTTACCGAGAATATATCAGTACACGGTTATATTATGTGAATGGTATGGTGGTCCTGTGATGCCCTTCCACCCAAAAGTGGAATTTCCACTCATTATGCCCCTCCCCACATTTGGCACCCTTCGGGGAGGGGGTCAGGATACCCATCTTTCACAGGTATGCTGTCCCCACTTCAGGGAGCCTCAGGCGCAGGTATTGACGTCACGGCCGAGGCTGTCACCGGGCCAGTAGGAGAGAGGAGCGGAGCCTCACGTACACACAGTACGGTTCCTGGCGTGAAGCCAAAAGGCTGCACTACCGGTTTCTCTTACTCGCAATGGAGGTGGCAGCACCCGACAGCTGATGGAATCATTAACTGCGGTGCCGACATTGCTGGACTCCAGGACAGGTAAGTGTCCTATTATTAAAAGTCAGAAGCTGCAGTGTGTGTGCAGTATGTTTAGCTGCTGGCTTTTAACCACTTCCCGACGGCCGTACGAATATATGCGGCCGTCGGGCTGTCCTGAATCTCTGACAGGGCGCATATATGCGCCCTGTGCTTTTAATGGCCACTAGAGGGCGCGCGAGCGCCGGCGGCGGCGCGCGCGTTGACGCCGGCGGCGCGCGCCTGCCCGCTGCATTCCTGAGGTGCCGATGCGCGTGCCCGGCGGCCGCGATGTCCGCCAGGCACTCGCAATCGGCGGTTACAGGGACATGACATGGATCTCTGTGTGTAAACACAGAGATCCACGTCCTGTCAGGAAGTGGGGTGACCGATCTGTGTCTCTTGTACATAGGGACACAGCATCGGTCACCTCCCCCAGTCACCCCCCTCCCCTCACACAGTTAGAACACACCCAGAATACATTTAACCCCTTCCATGCCCCCCTAGTGTTAACCCCTTCACTGCCAGTCACATTTATACAGTAATCGGTGCATTTTTATAGCACTGATCGCAGTATAAACGTGAATGGCGCCAAAAATGTGTCAAAAGTGTCCGATGTGTCCGCCATAACGTCGCAGTCCCAATAAAAATCGCAGATCGCCGCCATTACTAGTAAAAAAAAATTATAAAAATTAATAATAATTCTGTCCCCTATTTTGTATGCGCTATAACTTTTGCGCAAACCAGTCGCTTATTGCGATTTTTTATTTTTTTTGTTTACCAAAAATATGTAGAATAATACGTATCGGCCTAAACTGTGAATTTTTTTATTTTATTTTTTAAAAAATAGGCTATTTATTATAGTAACAAGTAAAAAATATTGACTTTTTTTCAAAATTTTCGCTCTTTTTTAGTTTATAGCGCAAAAAATAAAAACCGCCGAGATGATCAAATACCACCAAAAGAAAGCTCTATTTGTGGGGAAAAAAGGACGCCAATTTTGTTTGGGAGCCACGTCGCACGACCGCGCAATTGTCAGTTAAAGCGACGCAGTGCCAGAAGCTGAAATTTCAGTAAGGAAGTGGTTAAATTTTGCAGCGGTGGGCGGAGTTCCGCTTTAATTAGCGCGCTGTTATGTGGGTCAGGCAGAGAGCCCCGAGTCCTGTGTAAACTCTGAGCAGAGCGACTTGGAAACTGCAAATGAAGGTGAAAATAAAGGAAATATATAACTGGGTAGGATCACAGGGGCCAATGACAGGTCCAGTTTTATATTAACACTGGTGCTGCTACTAATGTAACTGACCTTTGTATTCTGTTTTACGGTCAGTTTATTGTCTACTAATTATTAGCCCCGAGCAATAACCTATATAATCCTACCGCCCATATTGCACATGCCGCTTATTGTGTTATCAAAGGCAAAAAATAAATGTAATTCACATAACAAGCATGTTACACTCAGTTGCTCTGTGCAATGGCATTACACTGAGCGGCCCCAGACCGCAGCACCGCTCGTGGCCCGGCGCACGTGCTCGGTGGCTGCGATTGCCGTCGGGCACCCGCGATTGCCAGTGATCACGGCAGGAGTGTGGATCTGGGTGTGTAAACACCCAGATCCATGTCCTGTCAGCGGTGAGGAGACTGATGTGTGTTCCCAGTACAGAGGAACACACATCGGTCTCCTCCCCTTGTGAGTCCCCCTCCCCCTACAGTTAGAACACACTTTAGGGAACATTTTAACCCTTTCCCTGCCAGTCACATTTGCACAGTAATCAGTGCATTTGTATAGCACTAATCGCTGTGTAAAATGTGAATGGTCCCAAAAACCTGTCAAAAGTGTCTGATGTGTTCGCCGCAATGTCACTGTCACAAAAAAAAAAAAAAACGCAGGTCGCCGCCATTACTCGTAAAAAAATTAATAAAATAAAAATGCCATAAATCTATCACCTGTTTTGTAGACGCTATAACTTTTGCGCAAACCAATCAATATACAATTATTGCGATTTTTTTTTTTACCAAAAATATGTAGAAGAATACGTATCGACCTAAACTGAGGAAAAACATTGTTTTTTTTTTTAAATTGTGATATTTATTAAATAAAAAAGTAAAAAATATTGGGCCAGATTCACATAAATTATCCGCCTGCGTAGCGTAAGCCATTTACACTACGCCGCCGCAATTTAACAGAGCAAGTGCCGTATTCCCAAAGCACTTGCTCCGTAAGTTGCGGCTGCGTAGTGTAAATGGCCCAGCGTAAGGCCGCGTAATTCAAAGGGGGCGGCTTGTATTTAAATTAAGCGCGCCCCTGCATCGATCGAACTGCGCATGCGCCGGCCGCAAAAATAGCCCAGTGCGCATGCTCCAGCTCTCGTCGGAAAACGTCAATGAAACCGACGTGAGCGTCGTTTACGTAAATCCCTATTCGCGAACGACTTAGTAAAACGACGGAAAAAGACGACGCTGTCCCGACGCCATACTTAACATGGCATACGACGGACCTTCGCAGGGATGGACTGGGACAAAAATTTGGCCCTGGACTTCATCCAGACCGGCCCACTTTAATTCAATAAAATGCTGCCCCCCCAAAAAAAAAATCACGCCACCAAAAGGCCCTACATCACATTACATCATGCCTACATCTTCTGAATCATGGATGACTGAGGAGAGAGACTGAGGTGGTTTACATGAGATACTAGGGATCTGAGGCCGCCAAAGGAACACCCACTGGCCACTGAGCCATGCCGGTTCCACTGGCTCGTAGCGGACTTCGGCAGTCACTATGAGCTACAGGGTTACGACTCGTGGACGGTAGAGGGGTGACGGTAAAAACGAACGGGGTGGCGAAACGTTCGGGAATCGGCGTATTAGGCTCATTTGCATAGGCAAATGAGAAATCAACGTAAAGGCCACCTAGCGGCCAGGAAAGTAATTACATCTACGATCCGATGGTGTAAGTGTTTTACACCTGTCGGATCTTCACTGTATCTATGCGTAAGTGATTCTAGGAATCACACGCATAGATACTCAGTAAAAAAAACAGAGATACGACAGCGTTTCTCTTTTGAGAATCTGGCCCATAGTGTTTTTTAAAAAAAAATGTCGCTCTTCTTTTGTTTATAGCGCAAAAAATAAAAAGCGCAGAAATGATCAAATACCACCAAACTAAAGCTCTATTTGTGTGGGGGAAAAAAAACAAGATTTAATTTGGGTACAGAGTTGCATGACCGCGCAATTGTCATTCAAAGTGCAACAGCGCTGAAAAATAAAAATTGGTCTGGGCAGGAAGGGGGTGACAATGCCCTGAATGGAAGGTTAACGTTAACGTGTTCAGGGGGTCCAAAAGTGCCCCCTTCATCACCACTTGATTTAAAAACAATGAGAATGGACTGAAAGTGAACTTGAATGGTATTTCTTCCAGTGTGATCACAAGCACAGATCTTGTCAGTAGCTGGTTTGGCAGCATTCAAGGAAGTATTAGAATTAAATCCTTCTATACAAGAACTTCTAATAAAAACCCAATCACATGTCCCCTTTGTAGTATGTAATGTAATGAGATCTATGGCTTTGCAGCTCGCTCCAGACCGGGAATCTTTGCACAGCACTACAGATCAAGTACAAAGGACACAGACATTGTTTAATATCGACAATGAAACTTGGTGCCCTCATGGAACTCAGAACTTCATAAAAACGCAAAAGCATTCCACGTCCACAAAGTATCAGCTTCTATCTTTTTTGCATTAAAGGGGTTGTAAAGGAAAACATTTTTTTTCTCATAATAAGCATCCTTTACCTGCAGACATTCCTCTTTTCACTTCCTCATTGTTCGCTTTTGCTCAGAAGTTGTTCTATTTCTTCTCTCTTCACTTCCTGCTTGTCTGATTTTTACTCACCACCGCAAAGGGAGACTTTACTGCGGTGGTCAGTGACGTGGTCGCCCCCTCCTGGAACTACGTCTGTGCGGCAGGACGCTCTCTCCGTGTTAGACTTCAAGGAGGTGTGAATTACTGGGTGTGCCGCAATGCATACTGGGAAATGTAGTTCTTACATGAACGAGCGCCGCAAACCAGGAAGTGAATGAGAGAACAGAAACTAGAACGCCGGAGGTGATATAGATGAAGGAATTTAATAGGTATTTACTAGTTTTTTAACAGAATCATTACACTATTCTGTCTGTCTACCTTGCAGACATTCATTTTAGGTAAAACATTTTTTCTCCTATTACAACTCCTTTAAAACATCTGTGAAGGTTCCCATTTATCCAGGTCATGGTTTATCTAGGAGTAGTCGGTCACATTCAGCTGGACTTGCTCTGTAATGTTGAAGATGTTTTGTATCTTATCCAAAGCTATTTCTTCAGTTTTAATGGGTTTTAAGAAAATATTTATATTCACACAGGACATGGATGTCTTAATCCAACCACCATCAAAAGGAAGATGGCCGCTGTCCAAGACCAGGATGTGAGGTGTTAAAGAAACACTAAAGAGAATTTTTTTTTTTTAAATAACAAACATGTTATACTTACCTCCACTGTGCAGCTTGTTTTGCAAAGTGGCCCCCGAACCTGGTCTTCTGGGGTCCCTCGAGGCACACTCCTGTGATACAGCCGGCAGCCATAGCTGCTCACTGTATCTCCCAGCGGGAGTCTATGCTCGGAAGTGGGTGCAAATACCTGTATTAGACAGGTATCTGCCTCCCCCTCCCCCCTGAAAGGTGCCAACTGTGACACCGGAGGGGGGGGAGGGTTCCGAAAAGTGGGAGGTTCCATTTTTGTGTGGACCTCCGCTTTAAGTTAGTGTGTGGTGACATGGGACAGCACTTTTTAGAGGAACTCTATTTTATTACTGCACACAGTGGAGGCTCATCAGTCAGGAAACTGCCTTAATGTGGATGTACACCCACTCTCTTCCTTTCTAAACTCCTCCCATAGTGCTGATCTATAAGGATAGAGATGCCTCCTGCATGTATCCTTATCTGTCACATGCCTCCCCTCTGTCTGTTATAAGAACTGAAAAGCTGCAGATTCTGTGGGTGGATCTGTTGTCTGGAGCTCTGTGGGTGGAGTCCTGATGTCAGTAGACTCCCCGCCCACCTCTACATTACCCTTACACTATATTCTGCTATGATCACTAACATCCAGTCAAAATCCAGAAAAGTAACCACATGACTTCAGAAAAGAAGTGGGGCGTCAGAATTAAAAAAATAATGCCTGTCTCCAGGCTAATGCATGAGATATGTAAATAACCTGTCACTCACAGCAAGGGGGCGGAACAGACTTTGGTTTTTCTCTGTAAGTCCGTTTTATTTCACTGAACAATAAAAAAGGATAGCTCAGAGCTGGATTAACTCTGTGTAGCAAGACTGGGCACCGATGATAGGAAATCTTATGTTCTACATTGTGACAGCAAACAATAAAACCTTTTTTTTCGGGTTTACATCCACTTTTAATGTTGGATGCTTCACATGGCTGCCATCTCCACCTGGTCCCAGGCATTGATGAGGTACCCCACCATGTAGGGTGACATAGGCCCGCCCACAAGCAGGTATGTGTAGGGCAGGGATATGCAATTAGCGGACCTCCAGCTGCTGCAAAACTACAAGTCCCACCATGCCTCTGCCTCTGGGTGTCATGCTTGAAGCTGTCAGAGTCTTGCTATGCCTGATGGGACTTGTAGTTCTGCAAAAGCTGGAGGTCCGCAAATTGCATATCCCTGGTGTAGGAGTAGGTTGCTGACACCCATTAGAAGTGACTTGCATAAGCTACAAAAAAATATTTATGTAATTGCCGTTTTTGTATGAGGTCAGTAATAGATATTTGTGCGCAGGTTTTACATATTAATCTTCTGGGTGAGGTTGTTATCCACAAAATGACTGAATCAAGAGGATTGCTATTTAAAGATAACAGGCGTGTTGGTCAGGTAGCCCTGAGGAAGAAGGCTTGCCTTTAAAATGCGTCAGCAAGATGCATACCTTAAGCATTGAATGCTAATTGACAGGACAAACAATGAAGGAACTCCTGTATCCAGAGGGCAGAACAGGTCGTACGTTGGATGAATTTAATGATATGCGGTTTAACCACTTAAGCCCCAGACCAATATGCTGCTAAATGCCCAAAGGCGTTTTTACAATTCGGCTCTGCGTCGCTTTAACAGACAATTGCGCAGTCGTGCGACGTGGCTCCCAAAAAAAATTGCCGTCCTTATTTCCCCACAAATAGAGCTTTCTTTTGGGGGCATTTGATCATCTCTGCGGTTTTTATTTGTTGCGCTATAAACAAAAATAGAGCGACAATTTTGAAAAAAATTCAAATATTTTTTACTTTTTGCTATAATAAATTTCCCCCAAAAACATATATACATTTTTTTCCCTTTAGGCCGATACGTATTCTTCTACCTATTTTTGGTAAAAAAATAAATAAATAAAAAATCGAAATAAGCGTTTATCGATTGGTTTGCGCAAAATTTATAGCGTTTACAAAATAGGGGATAGTTTTATTGCATTTTTTATTTTTTTTACTACTAATGGCGCCGATCAGCGGCATTATGGCGGACACTTCGGACAATTTTGACACATTTTTGGGACGATTGTCATTTTCACAGCAAAAAATGCATTTAAATTGCATTGTTTATTGTGAAAATTACAGTTGCAGTTTGGGAGTTAACCACAGGGGGCGCTGAAGGATTTGTGTGTTCCCTAACGTGTGTTTACAACTGTAGGGGGGTGTGGCTGTAGGTCTGACGTCATCGATCGAGTCTCCCTATAAAAAGGATCACTCGATCGATGCAGCCACCACAGTGAAGCACGGGGAAGCTGTGTTTACATACGGCTCTCCCCGTTCTTCAGCTCCGGGCAGCGATCGCAAGCGGGCGGCTAGAAACGAATAGCTTTGCTCTCATCCCGGATCGCTCCCCACGGGTTTCCGACCACCGCATGTAGCGGGGGGTCCCCAATCGGACCCCCGACCTGCGCAAAGGCAGAGACGTATATATACACATTAATCTGCCTTCCGTTCCATTCTGCCGACGCCTATATCTACATGCGGCGGTCGGGAAGTGTTAAGGTGGTTCGGATTGCACATACAAGAGACATACATATAGAGAAGAAGACATATTCAATAAAACCATGCATCACATGATGATACTGGTGCGCCAGAGAGAGAGAGACAGAGAGAGACACAGAGAGAGGAGAGAGAGACACAGAGAGGAGAGAGAGACACAGAGGAGAGAGAAGAGAGACACAGAGAAGAGACAGAGAGAGACAGAGAGAGACAGAGAGAGACAGAGAGAGACAGAGAGAGACACAGAGAGAGACAGAGAGAGACAGAGAGAGACACAGAGAGAGACAGAGGAGACAGAGAGAGAGACAGAGAGAGAGAGCAGAGACAGAGACAGAGACAGAGAGAGACACAGAAGACACAGACACAGACGAGAGACACAGAGACACAGAGACACACAGAGACACAGAGACACCGAGACAACGAGACAGAGACGGAGAGACATAGACACCGAGAGACATAGACACCGAGAGACATAGACACCGAGAGACATAGACACCGAGAGACATAGACACCGAGAGACATAGACACCGAGAGACATAGACACCGAGAGACATAGACACCGAGAGACAGAGAGACAGAGACACACAGAGACAGAGACACAGAGAGAGACAGACAGAGGCGTTCTTCTTTGCTGTATCAAACTGTTGATTTGGCCTCCTGATGTTGCTGCTATCTCTCTGATGGATTTGTTTAGTTTTTGAAGTCTAAAGCCCCATACACACTATTAGATTTTCTGCAGATTCTCTTCAGATTTACCAAAACCATGTAGTGCAAGGGCCTGCCTGATTGCATACAAATTGAAAACTCTTATTATATGGTTTTGGTAAATCTGAAGACTAAAATCTGCAGAAAATCTAATAGGGTGTATGGGGGTCTTAGAATCAACTCCAGACCCTTTACCTGCTTACTTGATGAATATACGATGAAGGAGTAGCCCACACCTGGACATGAAACAGATGTTGATTCAATTGTCCAATTACGTTTGGATCCTTGAAAAAGGGGGTTGGCTAATCTCAAGAGCTGTAATTCCTAAACCCTTCCTCGAATTTGGATGTACACAATTAAACCTGAGAGTTTGCACTTTCAGCCCATATCCATTATATAACTATAGCTAGAATATGTTTTGGTAAATACCTGAAAAAAAAAAACTACAATTGTGCATGTGACCAAATTTATATAATTTTATAATATGTTTATATATATATAAAACATTCAATTGTGTCACAAGTCATATTGTATTTGAAGGTTATTAAAAAGTATGATTCCTTTTCAATCTGCAAAAATGTATGCAATGCAACCTGGAGGTGTTCTGTACATAGATGGTGTATACCCCACCCCCAAAAACATCATTTCCTGCTTCTGCGATTGGCTCACTGATTTTTCCAGAAGTCTGCACTAATACACAAGTCAGATTTTAGGTATCCCCTGCAACAAAAAAATATATTTTTTGGTGCGATACCTCCAAAAGCAAATCAAGTCTAAATGGATGGATGCAGACTCTGTCACTTTCCTCATTAGAGCCCTGCAAGTGCAGCAGCTGATTGAAAAAATGATATAATCACTCCCATTAGCTTCACTGTGCACATGAACAAACAAACAGCTGTTTTTTCAAAATAACAAAAAAGTAGGAATCTGCAACAAAGTCTGTTAAAATCCTTGCAACGTACAGAGATCACCCAGAGGGGAATGTTTTTTTTTTCTCAATAAGCGTGGAGTTACTCTGAACATCTTATAAGCTTATATGAGATTATACTGCCTGGGTTTAGATCGACTTTCAATTTAAGTCTTTATGGGACTGCTGGCTGTTACTTAAAAAAAAAAGAATTATATATATATATTTTCATCCCCCTCTCACTGTAAAGTGTAAGTCTAGTCCTACATTATTCTACTTCAATAGAAATCAATAGATGTCTCTATGCACACTAAACAACGTGGATGGGGGGAATCTGCAGTGACAGATATTGCATTCTGACAGTCGCCAACACAATTTTTTTTTCCCACCCAGCAACTTGGATTTTTCAATGAGTCTGTTGAGTCGGGTGGGGGGTGCTGACGGGGCCACCCACATGGGTCAGATTTAGGGGGGATTGGTAGAAATACAAGTCATATTTGACTAGCAAATGTAAATCCTAACAATGAACTTCTTATTTTCTCCCTTTTGATGTCTATGCAGGATTTGATATGCATCTTATTTCCTTCTGAGCAGCTTTTGCATTCACACTGTTTTCAATGGGGGGGCAAACAAATGCCTGTGTATTCAGGTTTACCTACGAGATCTGCCCTTGTCTCCTATTCAATGCAAATCTCTGACAGGTTATTCTGAGCCCTGGTTTCCTTCACCCACATGATTGTAAATCAGGAATATAAATCTGTCATAAAAACAGGAGAATTTTTTTTATCTCACTTAAAACAAACATACAGGTTCATTGGGCGGCCATATTTGCTCGTTGCATTTTATAGACTCTGCTTCCTGCTTGGAAGTACTGGGCTGTGACTGTGCTTTATTGTTCTTATCACAAAGTCCAAAGAGCAGTCAGTTTTCTTCATTCAACCAGCAGGTTAAATGAAAAATAAAAAAACTGATTTGTTTACACAAATTTAAACACTTAATGTGAATGGGGGAATCCTCTCCGATCCACTGTCACAATACACTGATCAGTGTTGCAGGCTATAGCCTGCGGCTCTGAGCAAGCAGGGAAAATCCAACAGGGCCCACACATGGATCAAAGTCTCACTAAGGGCTGGTTCACACCAGATGCAGTCCAGTGCATTTTTTTTTTCTGCATCAAAAACACATGGACAGTGGATTATATGGGTTCCAATTAGGGTTGTCCCGATACCGATAATAGTAGCGGTACCGATACTGAGCATTTGCCCGAGTACTTGTACTCGGGCAAATGCTCCCGATGCTTCCCCTGATACTTTTTTTTTCTTCTCCTGAGTGGGGGTGGAGAGCGGTCGGAGAGGAGACCGAGAGGAGACTGAGGAGGCGTGATCGGAAGGCGGAGAGGAGGCGTGATCAGAAGGCACGGGATCGGAAGGCGGAGAGGAGGCGCGATCGGAAGGCGGAGAGCAGAGCAGTCCTCGGGTATGTATCACATACCACTGGAGGAGAGCTGCTGCTGCCGTCTAGTTGTTGCGCTAAGGAAACATAACCGCTTTCATTTGAATAGCTGTGTGTTCCCCGCCGCGCGTCGCCAAGGCCCCTCCCCCTTGTCCGGCACTTTGATAGACAAATCACCCTTCCCAGGATTGGACGGGTGATCTGTCTATCAAAGTGCCCGGACAAGGGGGAGGGGCCATAGCGGCGCGAGGCAGGGAACACACAGCTATTCAAATGAAAGCCGTTATGTTCCCTTAGCACCGAACAACTAGACGGCGGGGGAGACCGTCACATGGCTGCATATGGGGAGAAGACACATGGCTGCATATGGGGGGGAGACAAGGCTGCATATGGAGGGGGGGGGGGGGGAGACATGCTGCATATAGGGGGGGGGGGGGGCATGGCTGCATATGGGGGAGAGACAGACATGGCTGCATATGGCTATGGGGGGGGGGGGAAGACATGGCTGCATATGGAGGGGGGGGGGGGGGGGAAGACATGGCTGCATATGGGGGGGGGGAAGACATGGCTGCATATGGGGGGGAGACATGGCTGCATATAGGGGGGGGGGGGGGAGACATGGCTGCATATGGGGGGGGGGGAGACATGGCTGCATATGGGGGGGGGGGGGACATGGCTGCATATGGGGGGGGGGGGGGAGACATGGCTGCATATGGGGGGGGGACATGGCTGCATATGGGGGGGGGGGACATGGCTGCATATGGGGGGACGGACATGGCTGCATATGGGGGGGGGGGGACATGGCTGCATATGGGGGGGGAGGACATGGTGCATATGGGGGGGGACGGACATGGCTGCATATGGGGGGGACGGACATGGCTGCATATGGGGGGGGACGGACATGGTGCATATGGGGGGGGACGGACATGGCTGCATATGGGGGGGACGGACATGGCTGCATATGGGGGGGACGGACATGGCTGCATATGGGTGGGAGGACATGGCTGCATATGGGGGGGAGACATGGCTGCATATGGGGGGGAGACATGGCTGCATGGCGGCATATGGGGGGGAGACATGGCTGCATATGGGGGGGGGAGACATGGCTGCATATGGGGGGGGGGAGACATGGCTGCATATGGGGGGGGGGAGACATGGCTGCATTTAAAAAAAAAGTATCGGTATCGGCGAGTACATGAAAAAAGTATCGGTACTTGTACTCAGTCCTAAAAAAATGGTATCGGGACAACCCTAGTTTCAATAGCCTAGTTCACACCAGTGCGATCAGTTCCAGTGCAGAAAAAAAAGAAAAATGCATCTAAATAAATACAGCAAAGAAAAAAATAAAAATAAAAAAAATGAACAAGGAAACAAGAAGTGAAAAAACGAAAAACAAATTGAAAATGCTTCAAAAATGCACATGTAAAGGCAATTTGTAAGTTCTGTATATAATTCTATTCTGATTTGTATGTATCGCACACCGCACTCACTGTGCACACGCCACCAATAGTGTTTTCAGTACATGTTTGCATTCTTGTCCTGCCTATGTTACGCCCCTTGTTACCTTAAGGCCCCATGTACACGAAACGCTGCTAAATGTACGTTCAGAGGCAGTTGGACGCTTTTTTTTTTTTTTAACTGCCCCTGAACTCCTCCAATGTTATCCTATGTGACCGTGTACACAGTCTCGTTTATTTCAGTTTATAGGCAGTTGCGTTTAACGGCGTCTCTTCAAAAGCAAAAAAATGGGTTCAGACGCCAGAGATTGCCATGTTTCAGATTCCAAATGCGACCAAACGCGGTAATCCGGTGGCCATAAAAATAAATAAATAAAAACGCAGATCACCGCCATTACTAGTAAAAAAAAAAAAAAAAAAAAAAAGTTATAAAAAAATGCCGTAAAACTATCCCCTATTTTGTAGATGCTATAACTTTTGCGCAGACCAAATCATTAAACGCTTATTGCGATTTTTTTTTACCATAAATAGGTAGAAGAATACGTATCAGCCTAACCTGTGAAAAAAATTAATAAAAAAAAATTATATATTTTTTTGTGGAAATTATAGCAAAAAGTATTATTGCTATTGTTTTTTTTTTTTTTCAAAATTGGACGCGCTATTTTTGTTTATAGCACAAAAAATAAAAACCGCAGAGGTGATCAAATACCGCCAAACGAAAGCTCTATTTGTGGGGGGGGAAAAAAAAGGATGTAAATTTTGTTTGAGAGCCACTTCGCACAACCGTGCAATTGTCAGTTAAAGCGTCGCAGTGCCGAATCGCAA